>JAXGGA010005077.1:0-81540 GCA_038373865.1 Uloborus plumipes
GGCCGGATTCAATGCAATACAATATTCTAACACTTTTAAATAAACCCAAATAATGAAACACTTAAGAAAAATTAAAAAAAGAAAATAATCCTGTCTACTAGCTAGGATAAAAATCAAAATGGGGCAAAATGCTCAACCCAACCCTCACTTCATTCATGGGTGTTAAACTCTCACTACCTATTTTTTAGATAGATTTTTTTAGACCCCTCTCGTTTATTTTGCTTTTGTTTTGTAAAGATGAATCATACTCCATTTCATCCACTGATAAGGACTGCCCCCCCCCCTCAAGTTGCTAATGCAAGGCATGGGGAAATCATTTCTGTCTGGTTGTTTTTTTTTTTTTTCTTTACTGAAAGTATATCACACACATTTTATGTCCCCCCCCCAATTCAATCTTTGCAACAACTGCCATGCATGTTGCCCCCCATTAATTACTTAGATATATTTCTTAATTAATTTTTAAAGTGAACATGTTTAGAATAATTTTAAATAATAATGATAATATATCGGTCATTTCAGCGAAAATGGTACAAATCAGTCCCGATACTTCAGAATTTTGGGAATTAATTTTAATGTTTACCACCAATTAATTATATTTTTTTTATTTGTTCTCCATCTAATTGTGTGTAACCAAGTATTACTTATTTAGGCATAAGCCATTTATAAAGGACCCCCCCCCCCCCCAAAAAAAAAAAAAAATTCTTTGGCAAAAGAAGGAAAAAATGATCTGCCCCAGCTTCAAATTGCTAGGACTTAAAATGCAATTTAAGATTAAGCTGAAATGCAACAACAAAATCATTTGCAATGCACAGCACAAAAAATGCTTCTGACACCCTTTCTGCTGATTTTTATGTATGTAAACAAAAAAATCTTGGAAAAACACCTATTTATCTTTGTTCCTAGATTTTTTTTATGTTTCAAACTGTCCACTCTGTTACAAGCCTTTCAGAAATAAAATAAGCAATCGCATTCAATGTGATATTTTTTTTAATAAGTACAAGTAATGTATCTGCTTTGATTACTTTGATACATTGAATTATATAATCAGTAACTAAGATAAGCCTAAAATTCTTTGCTGATGATAGTTAATTTGCACTGTGGGATGTCCACTCTGTTACAGTCGCATTAATAGTGCAAAAAATATTTTTTCTTGAAATTGCAGACAGAATTAGTTTTAGGATGCTTAGTTCATTTTATACTTGTTCTGTAATTAACTTTTCTTTACGATTAGAAATATATTTTTCAAACCTCATTTGTCTCCTCTGTTACACAAAGTGGTCGAACTATTCAAAACCCTTAATGAATGACTCATATATACAAGCCATTTACACTTTATTATGCACAAATAAACAGAGAATAATTTTTAAAACAATGATTAGTTGGCGAAAATTACTTCATTTGATAAACTTAACTCGACAATTTCAGACATGATTTGTACCATTTTGGCTGGAATAACCCATAAATATAACATTTGCATCTCGGAATGTATCTTTATTTTTTCAAAATGAAGTTGAATTTCGAGGTGATCGTTTAAGAATTAGTTTATTAATTTGTTTTTAAAAAAGTGAATATGTTTAGCATGACCCTTAATGTATTTAAAATGATAATTTGCCACTTTTAAGAATGTGTATCTTAATTTTTTGGAACTAAAGTAAAATTTCAAGTTGATTATTTAAGTAAAGTTTACTCATTTGTTTTTTAAAAAGTGAACAACTTTAGCATACCTCTTAAAAGTATATTTAAACTGCTGATTTGAATCTTCAGAAAACATGTTCCTTTGTTTTTTGGAGTTATATAAAATTTTTAACTGATTATTTGAGTATAACTTTATTATTATTATTATTATTTAACACACTGGTCCTGTTTTAATATTTTCTTCTTTAACTTGTATGTTAGAAAAATTACATGCATATTATTCTTTAAAAAAAAGAATTTCAAAGCAAAATTTTGCTTTATATTATTGCAAAATTAGAAATAAGAAAATGTGTTACTTTGTAATGAAGTTTAAATTCATAAAATTCTAATAAAATATGTATCAATTTGAAAAAAAAAAAAAACGTTTATCTGAGCTTAGTTTTTTTTCCTTTTTTCTTTCTTTGTTTCTTTCTTTTTTTTAAAATATTGGTGAAATATTTAATAACTGTATCATTTACGTAGAAACCTATTGAAATGATATTGAAACAGAAAAGCTTTAAAATTTAAACTAAGAATAATTAAAAGTTTAAACTTTGAGTACACTGCTCGACATTGAAAATGCAACACCAAGAAGAAGTGGTCAGAAATTGATGAAATTTGGTAAGAAGACAGAGACAGCATGGAACAATAAGTGATATTTATTTCAAAATAAATAAGCAAAATTTAGAGCGAGGACAGCGTCGGCTCAGTAAGAAGTAGGACCACCGTGGACAGCGATGCACGAAGAAACATGTCTAGGCATGGAGTCAATAAGCCTGCGGATGGTGTCCTGAGGGATGGCACTCCATTCCCTTTCAACCATTTGCTACAGTTCGTCCTCTGAACGACAGGTTCTGCAAACGGCGTCCAATCACGTCCCACACATGTTCGATTGGTGGAGAGTATGGTGGCCAGGAAAGCATCTGTACACCTCGTAGAGCATGTCGGCTGATTCGAGCACTGTTAGGCCGGGCGTTATCCTGTTGAAAAATTGCATTTGGCAGACCCTGAAGGTAGGGGATTGCCACCGGTCGCAGTACATTATCTACATATCGTTGGGCCGTCATAGTGCCCCGAATACAAACTAGAGGTGATACGGAATTGTATGCAATAGCGCCCCAAACCATTATGCCACCTTGTCGCGCTGTGGGGCGTTCCACAGTTACTGCCGGATTCGATCTTTCTCCACGTCGACGGCACACACGTATGCGATGACCATCGCTGGACAAAGAGAAGCGGGATTCATCTGAGAACACTGAGGTTTGCCATTCTGCCATCCACGTCGCTCTGGTCCGGCACCATTCCAAACGTTGGAGTCTGTGCTGTGAGGTCAATGGCAGTCTTCTTAGCGGGCACCGTGATTGCAGGCCACGTGCAACCAGTCGACGGGAAATGGTTCTGGTCGACACAGGAACATCCAGAGTACCTTGCACGTGCTGCAGAATCGACGTACAAGTGACTTGCGGGTCCACCACAGCTTGTCGGTGAATCCGTCGATCCAAGCGGTCTGACGTCACTCTGGCTGCACCTGCACCCCTCAATGTGGCTACATTTCCTCTTTTCAACCATCTCCGACACAGCCGATGCACAGTGCTTTCATCCATGTGATTATCAGCTGCAATTTGACGTATGGACCAACCTCCCCTTCTCAGTCCGATCACCATACCCCTTGTAAAGTCGTCTATATGCTGGAAGTGTCTTCGTTGAGGACGGCGTGGCATTTCCTCCTATCACACGTATCCTTCGAGACAAAAACCAAATTTCTCCGATAATTAGTCTGGCAGAAAAACCAACATGAACATAGCCCACTTTTCAACTTCATTCTCTTATATCTTACTTCACGTGCGTCGGAGAGCTGCGCATTTCATATCATTTGCATAACTCAGTGACGTGCGTCTACGGTAAAATTTGCATGAATTTCTGACCACTCCTTCTTGGTGTTGCATTTTCAATGTCGAGCAGTGTATATACAGAAATATTTAATTCAATCTTTTAAAGTTTCGTCTATTTTGATAAAAATACATAATTTAGAAAGAAATCACAATATGCTAGTGTTTCATTTCATATGTAGCGCTACTCCTGTACAAATAAAATAGAGGCTTTAAAAATTAATTTAAATGTATTTAACATGTTCTTAAAGAAATTATGCGAGAAACAACTTTGATTTATTGTTTTGAAGCTGCATTACATAAAAATAAGCGAACATGCAATGTAATTGTAATGCCGGATATCCGATATCCGGCGTGTGATGAGCCACCAGATATCCGATATCCGGTAAAATCACTATCCGGTCCATCCCTAAAAGTAACTTTATTATTATTATTTACGTTCGCATTTGTGCCACTATCAAAATTTTGGGCAAATAATTCTGTGTATATAAAGGCCTAAATAAGACGGTAAGATGAACAAAAATACAAAATTTACTTTTTCCATAGATATTATTTACGGAAACTACTTTGATATACCCCCCCCCCAAATCGGAAATTTGGCGACTTTTTTTAATCACCAAGCAAAATAACGTTTTGTTGTTGTCACTAAACTCTTTTAAAAAACTCAAAAAATGATACAAAATACAAGAAAATACTAAATTTGGCAACAGCAAAACCTGAAAGCTGAAAAAACCTAAATTAGCAACACCAAAATAAGAAAAAGCAACCCTTAAAAGTCCGTAGGGAGTGCCAGATTTGGCGCGTAATTTTTGGGGGTGTATATCAAAGTTATACCCATTTACGTTCACGTTTTTGGGAATATCACGAAATTTCAAAGCGTTTGAGCGACCTCTAAATATTAATGTATTTTGTCAAAATTTTGCACAAATAATCAGTGTATATAGTGGCACAAAATAAGAGGGTAAGACGCACAAAAGTACAAAGTTTATTTTTTTCCATACATTTCTGAATCACCATATTGCTCAGTAATTTATTATACTTATAAATTGAGAAATTTAGCATGAGTACAGAATACCAAGTTGGGGGTTGACACAGCGCTGTTGCTATTCTTTGATATAAGGCAACCAACCTTTGTGCTGCATGGAAATAATCTCTCGATTTTTAAAAATATTTTTATAGGGGAAGAATACCATATGCCCTCTTATGGCCTAGGGCTATTACATAGTCAGAAAAGGAGAAGGAATGAATGATTTGTTTCCCCGGGGTCTACACTTTTGTACCAAATTTCAAGGTTGTAGGTGCTATAAAGCTACACGCAAATTTCTTTTCACAAAATTTTGTTTTATCCATAGATTCCTAAAATAAAAAGAACAATCATAGCGGCATAAAGAGGCTGTTTATAAAAGTTTCAAATTGTGACTGTTGTGACAGCAAATTTCTTCATAGTTCTATGTGAAATTGTGGGTTTCATATTTTGACTCCCAAAAATGTAAGATCCTTTTCATGCTTAAAGCTTAAAGAAGAGTTTTCCGTCTCTTACAAATGTGAATGTTTGCCTCTTTATACTGCATATAATTTCTGGTAATATTTAACAAAATGATTTTTTTCTTTGTACTAGGTTATAACTTATGCTTCATCTGTAAAAAGTCTGATGGTTTTATTAAAAAGTGCAACCACAAAAAATGCAAGAAATTCTATCATGATGAATGCCTTAACAAGTACTGCTACACAAGACTTCGATCTAACACGTTGGAAAAAACATGTGGCTTGCATTTCTGTTTGACATGCTATAAAGAAAATAAAGAAAACACTGTGTCTTCCGAAGGTTAGTTAAAGTTTTAGATTGTTATATTTGTTGAAAGAATGGGCTGAGAACTTAGTTGATTTTAGCTTAACATTTGGTATTTTGTGCAATGTGCACAAAACGAGTAATTTCTTGTGATGAGGTGGAGGGCATTGGTTCACTTGACAATAAATCCACAATTAATTTGAAATTTATTTTATATAACAACCATCTCTGTCCCACAGAAAATGGTCTTTATAACGAATGGTCGCTATAAGAGGTAGAACACAGAGAATATTGGGATAAAGTTGGGGAGTTTTCCCACCGATCGTTATGTTGGGATAGTCTTCATGACAAGTGGTCGTTACTGTACTGTTCACTTTCATTTCAAACTAACTTTCATTTAAGTGTTAATTTGCAATAGTAAAAACCAAAACTTTTAGCGAAACCACTAACATTTAAATCATGTTATATTTTTATAATGACAGTATATTTTGTTTGAGATGGTAATATCATGACTTTTCTTTCATTTTTCATTTTTTCATAATTTTATGGTTTTTAAAACCTTATTTCAGGTCGATTTCTGAGATGCTTACGCTGTCCAACAGCGTTTCACGATCGTGAAATATGTATAGCTGCTGGGTCGAAGTATTTAAGTGAAAAAACTATACTGTGTCCTGATCATTTCAAGAAGAGTGGGAAATCAACATCTTTCCTTAACATTACAAAATGTATCATGTGTGAAGAAGGTGAGAATCTTGTGTTATATTTTCATTACAATGTCATTCAATATTCATTTTACTATTTTAGTGGTTTCAAAAACAGACTTTTTCATTTAGTTTTAGGTTCAGAATTTTTGAATACCGAATTCAGATAAAAGTTTTTTAGCATTGGATGTATTTAAAAGAAGATGTATTTCAAGAACCAGTTTTTAGAAAATTATGCTTTATATTTATTTTATGAAATTCAAAAGCTTGCATGTGCAGGGTATGGCAAAAAAAAAAAAAAACCCAGACAAGCAAATTTCAATGTAACATATTTGAAAATAAATAAGTCAACAAAACATAACAAATAGAAGTAGATCTTTACCAATAAATAAATGTGTATGGTTTTAAAGTAGACACCTTCTGTAGCGATACTAAATCATAGTCTTTCATTGAAATTTTAGTTGGGGTGCAAGCCTTTTACATTTAACATGTACTATACTGCGGCACAGAAGTTTAAGCACAAGGCAAATATTTCAATAAAAGGAAAATTATTTAACCAGTAGCGAACATAAACCTAGGTGCGTTCTTCCGCAAGATTTGAAAGAATGCTCCCCATCCGCAGTAAAATCTAAAAAATATTTTCTCCAAAAAGTGCTATTTTCTCTCCCCACCCCCACTCAAATATTATTAATATCTGTTGCACAATTACTGCAAGAATAATATGAAACCAACCATTCAGCGTTTGACTTTTAGACTCATTAAAGAACAGTTAATTTTGCTTTAAAAAATTAAAAATATTGATCTGAACAAAAAATGAGAATTTTTATTTATTTGCCTCCTAACAAAGAGTAAATAGCTTGAGAAATTAGTAAAATTGGATTCACATATCTTGCTTTGTGAAGGTTTTTCAGAAAACTTTATAATAGTGACATCAACACAAAAATGGTTTAAATTATTTTATTTTTTCAATTTTTCAGGCGGAGAACTGATCTGTTGTGAAACTTGCCCTCAAGCTTATCATAGAGATTGTTTATCAACAAGTGTACCAGATGGAGATTTTTTCTGTGATGACTGTGCAAGCAGAAGACCATTTCCCTATAAAATGATAGTTCTTGGAAAAACTGGAAAATTCAGGTGTGTTGAGGCAAAATACTGCCTTTTAAGAAATGATTGGAATAACTTTTATCAATTGCTATCGATCTTTTGATCGATTGATCAATAAATGTGTGTTTGTGTACATAATAGCTAACTAGTCTTTAAATTTATCACATGATCTTTTTACAGCTTCGTTGAATTGAACTGAAACTTTCATTACATTAAAAGATTTATGAATTATATTTGTTTGTAGATAAACTTCTTATTATTTTTCTTTTTCTATCTTATCACAGAATATTTTCTGAGTCAACCAACAAAGGAAACGTTGCTAATTTTTTTTCTTTTTTTGCTTGTTTTTTTCTGACACAGCATTATACCTCAACACTCAAATTTTGAATTGGTAGCCAATGGCTACTAACACCCCACAAAATGGTAGCCAATTTTCAAAAAAATGGTAGCCAAACTTAAAATTAAAAAAAAAGTGCATAAAATATGTATTTAGAAAAATATATTTAAATTTTACAGCAATAATGTAAAGCTCAATATTTATATCAGGGTTTAAAATAGCGTGTGGGATTGCGCGAAACGCGCACAGAATCGAAAAATCCCGCACAAAAAAAAAGGCTGTGCTGGATTTCCCCCCCTGGTATTTTCTTCAACACGACAACGAATTCCAGCCAGGGAACGCGGAGTACAGAAAAAAAAAAAATTCTCGTAGCGTAGTACGGCAGTGCCGACCAAAAACATTCCTTCAGCAAGCGCTGTCTAGATGCCCAGTCGCATTTTAGCTTTGATCTTGGCAATAAATCGCACTCTCTCCGATGCTTCCCTGCCAATGAGTGACGTCATGTACCCAACGCCAGCAGAGTTCAAAGTTCACCTACTACTCTCTTGGCGTATTCCTTGGCTCGTGCTGGGTATACACTTTAAAAAAGGATCATAAGGGTAATATTGTGTCATAAGGGTAATATGTGTGTGATAGTCATAAAATGCCTTATCATAAAGTATTCTCATCCCCTCGTCTAAATACAAATGATAAAACTTACGTGTTGTTGTTTTTACCGCTAAGTTTAACGCACAGCTGATTGAAAGGGATCCGCCAATTTGGATTCGTTCTAAGTCTCCGGCGAGAACGCTGCTGTGACGTCATAGGTTGTGACGTAGTTTTTCCCGCGCTTTGAACACCTTGGAATGTTCCAGAACGATGATGAAGCTGATGATCGCGGGCTCTGCCTTACAGGGCATGCGCTGTAGACGGATATGTAAAGCGCGTGTCCTATTTAAGGCGGCGTAGGGTATTAGACGCTCACTCGCTTACTCTCTCGCACTTGCTCGTTTTGATTTCACGTTTGGTTTTTGGTTGTCGGCTCGCGTAGGATGACTTGACTCGCTCGTGGTATCTATGCTTTGGCTGTTAAGCTAGCATGAGAATTGAATGATCCCGAGCTCAGATAATATTAGGCGCGAGTTACCTAACGCAGCAATCTTTAATTTGATGTATTTATGAATTTAAGTTGCAATAGTTACTATAGCCGATCCATGTTTTTGAAGTTTAAATAAATTAACATTGTTTTTTCAACTTGACGAATTAGTTATTTCTGCATCGCCATACTTCTGTTTCACAATGCAAAAGTCCAACGAGAAGGGAGCTTCAACTTTTACAAACTGGCCTTGGATTCTTTGAATACGAGGCCATCAGGCTAGTTAACGATCTATGCGCAGAACCCCTCTGCGCTGATGGCCTCGCATTCACAGAATCCAAAGCCATCTTGTAGAAGTAGAAGCTCCCTTCACGTTGGAATGTTGCATTGAAAACAGAAGTATGGCGATGCAGAAATAACTAATTCGTCAAGTTGAAAAACAATGTTAATTTATTTAAACTTCAAAAACATAGATCGGCTACAATAACTATTGAAACTTAAATTAATAAAAGCATCAAATTAAATATTGCTGTGTTAGGTGACTCGTGCCTAATATTAACTGAGCTCGGCATCATTCTATTCTAATGCAAGCTTAACAGCCAAAGCACAGATGCCACGAGCGAGACGAGTCATCCTACACCAGCGGACAACTAAAGATCAAAACATGAAAACAAACCAGCAAGTCTAAGCAAGCCGGAGAGAGAGTAAACAAGCGAGTAACAAGCTAACACCCTACGCCGCCTTAAATAGGACACGCGCTTTACATATCCGTCTACAGCGCATGCCCTGTAAGGCGGAGCGCGCGATCATCTGCTTCATGATCGTTCTGGAATATTCCAAGGTGTTCAAAGCGCGGGAAAAACTACGTCACGGCCAATGACGTCACAGCAGCGTTCTCGCCGGAGACTTAGAACGAATCCAAATTGGCGGATCGCTTTCAGTCAGCTGTGCGTTAAACTTAGCTGTAAAAACACCAACACGTAAGTTTTATCATTTGTATTTAGACGAGGTGATGAGAATACTTTTATGATAAGGCATTTTATGACTATCATGCGCCATCCATGTGTGGAATGCGCGTAGGCTGTTTGCGCGGGAAAAGAGGTTTTGTTTTGACGATTCAATTCATCTGTGAGGGGATGACTTTTGTGCGCATTATTTAAAGTTCTTTCTTGAGTCTTTTTTAAGCCATCCAATATTTCTTGTACTTCGTCATTTTTAAATAAATTAAAATTAGAAACAAACTAGTCATTTTTGTTATTCATGTTAAGTATTTTTCCATTCAAAAATGTCGATCGTTGTTTCCGACAGCGGTAAATTTCGTGATATCCCTAGCTTAGAATAAAATGATTCCGGTATGAATTGTTATCAAAATCAATAAATTTCAAATTTAAATCGCAAGAGGCTGACGTTTTAATTAGAGACTCCATTAAAAAAAGCATTGTGAAAATCAACACTGCTCTTTCATTTAAAATATAAAATTCAGTGTTCAAATCTGATAAATTTTAGAAAAAAAAATAAACTATTTTAACAAAATTTTAATTGTTTTTATGAATAGAAGTCCTTTGGAATCTAAAGTTTCTAAAAGCTTGAATAAAAAAAAAACTATTTAAATTAAAAAAAAAAAAAATTCAATAAGAAAAATATTCTATGAGCTCCTTGATTGTGAGTACATTAATCACCAGCTTAAATGTTGATTTTTGACGTTTTATTTATTACGCGAAAAGTTCAGCTTCATCAAACTGTAGCGTGTCAGACTTAATGAAAATGTATATTCTCCCTCCCCCCTCAGATTTAAAAAATCCCCCCTGAAATTAGAAGTAAAGCGGGGAATAGGGTAGTTTTCGATTTTTCAATTTTATTTTTATGATAGAGTAACATGTGTGAACATCATCGGTGAAAAAATTTTTGCGATACGATAAGTAGTTTTTTTTGAAATAATTTTTAAATTTCAAGAAAATGTGATGTCACAGGGCAGCGGAAGGAACGTCAACAATACTTCCGCCGCGCCTCAGCCGATGGAGAGAAGCGGAGAGGAGAAACGCACTTGGCTACGTTGAAGACGCACTTGGCAGCTTGGCGATATTCTAGAGAGCGCGGCAAAATTGCGCGCCCAAGGAGCATGGGCGTAGGAACCGGGGAAGCTGGGGGAGCTCGGGCTCCCCTTGGAATATTTCAGACTGGCTCAGCTCCCCCAGAAAATTCTCTTACTATGACCTTTTGTAGTACATTTTTTTCCGCAAACCTGATTTCAAAAATGTGATCTTTTTTGTAGGAAATTCATACAATAAGCAGCAAAGAAGGGGGGGGGGAGATAGTGTTACTTTTGTACTCAAAATCATCAAAAATCATCTAAAAGTGTTTTTAAATCAACAATTTTAGATAATTGCCAAGGACGAGTTTGCTACCCCAGTTCCTGTCCCCCTAATGTAACCAAAGATAGCCTAAATTCGCTTTTAAAACTTGTACTTCAAAAAATTTCTAAACTCGAAAGTCACCGAAAATCGTTGAAAGTCATTTTTAAAAGGTAAAATTTGGAAATTTTCTGGGATAAAACTTTCAGACTTCCTATTTCTAAGCAAATATTACATCCAAAACTAAGTCCATATTCATAATGTAAAAGTATGCTTGTTGTTTCTCGGGCGAGATAGTAGTGTTTTAAAATTTATTTTATTCACAAAAAATGTTTCTTTGAACATTTATGAGATTATAATTGAGTTTTAGTGTAAAAGGTGACAAAGTGTGTCTTGCCACCCCTCACTGTTTTCACTAAGTTCCTACGCCACTGCCAAGGAGGAGCGATTCCCTTTGTTTACGATTTTAGCCTTCAAGTTATTCTGATTTCTCTGATTCAATATGGCAAGTCATGGTACATATAAACATTGTTTTGTTCCACAATGCACATCAACCTCTTTTAGGAAGGAGGAACAGTCAGGCAAGTCTTTCAATTTTTGTCTTTTTCGTCCCATTTGTTCTGCATAAATTGGTGTATTAGCAGGAACTGCAGCAACTAGTTTTGGTTTGCACCAATATGACGTAACTTCCGTTACTGAAGGCTCTTCACTTCTCCGGTGGCACCACATCAAAAAAGCAATTGCATGTTTACAACCACCTGTAATTTTTAAACACAAATTGTTAAGAGTTAAATATTTAAAATTAATTTATATGTATAAAATTCAAAGCAAAAATATATTGAAATTAAATATGAAATGCAGCACATGTTGGATATCACCATAATCTTAATACAAATATCACAATTTAGGTTTTAAAAACAAATTGGTTATATTTATAAAATGCAAAATTTGGTAAATCATATAATGCTCATTTAATAAGTGAATTGTAATAAACAGTAAGTTATCACTCCTAGGCCAGGGCTAAGGCGGAACTACATTATATAGAAATATTGGTTCTGTACTTCGAATTTTTTTTTTTTTAAATCACATTTACTTTTGGAAATAGTGGGACATTTTATTCAACTTCAACCGCTCGTTTCACAAAATTTAAAGTCGGGAGATATCTATTAATTTATCTGTATCTATTAACTTACATGTAAAATGATTTAAAAAATAAAATATTTCTCACAGGATTTTAAAAACAAAATTATCAATTGAGATTTTTTGTCAAAAATACATTTTCACGACACTTTCAGAAATACATACATATTTAGTAAGCACATAATTTTTTTTGTTAAAAAATGTAAATGCACAAAGGAATTTAAATCCTACATCATGGATGCAAGACCTTCCGTCTCAAGACTGATTTCCGTCTTGGCGAAATTGGCGAGACGGAGCTCGGGACGGAAAGGAAATTTAATGACTTCTTCAGTTTTTAATTTATAAGAAATTTTGTTTTCTCAATGTTTAAAAACAATCAAATTCATAAATAGCAACCATTATACCAATCCATCCACGCATTTTAACATCAATGCTGTAAATATATTTGATTTATATCTTCCCTTGCCGAATCTCGCGAACTCTGAACTTTCTACAGTTTTCGTTTTGTTATGCAACGTGCTGCCGTGAACCAGTTTTGGAGGCGTGGCTTTCAGCATCAAGCAGAGCAGTGAAACTTCTTTTAAGTAGCTACTAGGTGACCCGTGCGGAATTCCGCAAAAAAAAAAACTCGTAACTTAAAATTTAATACGACAATTTTTATTGGCTTCATTATCTGCCCGAAGTTGCAGCGCAGTGTCGAAATCTATAAAGAAAAGTCCAGCGTAAGTTGGTGTAGTCCCTGCCAGAGGTTGCAAGTTCCCGATCATATGGTACACTTGACCATGTAGTTTAAAGCAATATGGACCTCTGCCAGGAATGTTAACTGAGTCCACTTTGACTGAAGCGAAGGCCAAAGCATTGTTGAATTGTCTAATATTGTCTAGGTAGTAGACACCTTCCTGTTAGTCTGCCTGTTGGTACCCTGTTCCTTGGCATTGTAAAATCTTGTAAGTTTGCACAACATCGCCATCAACTGCCGTCGTTCTGACAACTTTTCAAAGAGATCAAAGACACGTTCACTTTTACAACTACTACAAAAGTGATACCCTATATTAAAATAAAATACCCAAGGCTACTACTAAACTAAATACTAACGTTATCGCAAAACTACCATAGTATTTTGGAACAATAAAAATTACAATTAAGGTTTACCGAGCTAAGCCTTGGCTTGAAATGTCGCATTTAAAATTGATTTGAACAACAATGGTAACGATTTTAACAGTTGAGCAAAAAATTTAACTTTTTCAAACTTCAATCGCTTATAAGTCGCTTAAACGTGGATTTTCAAGATTCTCGTTACGCGGCGCTAGCGGAGAAACGTTCTAAAGAACGCGTTTTTTTTAATCTTTCGAATGAAATCAAAATGGAGACGATACGACAATTATTTCGCTAGATAGAGTCAATTTTGTGCCCAAAAATTGAAGTTCGAATAAAAAACAAACCGACACTTTTTAGAGGGTGGGTCTAATTTTCGTCAATAGCCCGCGGGATAAACTTCAAAATCATAAATTTTCATGCAATTCGATAAAGAAATGAGCGAGTTTCGACCGGGTATAGGATTCGGTTTAGAGAAATAATATATGGAGATGCTGTTACTGCTGTACTATAACTGAACCTGATTGATGTAGACCTAGAGTTGCTCACTATTTTCTGTTTTTAATCAAGCTTCTTCTGTCTCTATTTGAAAATTTATTATCTTTTATCGCAATATTCGATCATCTTTTCACGTAGCGTTATTCATTTGTGACCCCCCCCCCTCAACTTAACATGCATATAAATGAAAACCATGTGTTTAGCGGTGACTAAGTGACATCATCTGCAGGAGCCCCGTGTGTAAGCTGACGGGAAGATGAAATGTCTACGCAACAGGAGCAGAGCACATGACTTTGAAGAAGCAACAAAAATCGGATTTTGGGTTAAATCTACAGCCGATGTGAAATAACGATGGACAACTGCTCCTGCATTTTTAACATGTTACTGTTAAAAATTGACCAAAACAAAGGGCTGGGAGAAGGAAAGAAACAAAAAAATAGTATGTTTGAAAAAATGCTGCTCTTTCCATAGAAAGCCCGTAAATTTTCGCTTCCGAAGTTTTACAGAGTTTAGAAAATTTGGTGCTGGGGGGGGGGGGGAGGCAAAGCTCTAAAAAAAGTTCTAAAACAGATTCGTAAAAATGCTAATTTTTTTTTAAAGTCGGCGCACTGTGATGATTCGGGATTTCTCCTCTGCAAATTTAAAAATACTTATGCCATCGTTAGTAATATGCGGGGGGGGGGGGGGCTCTTACAAAATAATTCCAAAAGAGAAGTTTTGGAAACAAATTAGGCAGTAGGTGTGGGAAAGAGTTTCGGAAATATCTTCAAAATTGAAGCGGGCGTGATATTTCGAATTCCCCCCTGGGCGGGGTTAAAAAATCTATACTCAATGTGAATTTTTCCAAAAAATCATCACCTGAATGGGAAAATCTTCAGTTCCTCTTGTGTTTCTTTTAAAAATTAATAAATATTCTAAAGAAGTACCAAGTTAAAAATATTTCTTCTTCATGAATGCGGTTTCCGGAGAGCACAACCGATCCTGACATCATTAAAAATCGTCTAAATTTGCGGAAGATGCACACAAAGTCCTGGGAAAACTACCTTGAAATACCGTATTTTTCGCCGCATAAGACGCACTTTTTCTCCCCAAAATCGGGGGGGGGGGGGGGGGAGTGCCTGCGTTATACGCAGGCACTTTTTATTCTTTTAGAATTCTTATCTAGATTTGCCTCCTTTAAAATTGGGTGCGTCTTATCCGGCGAAAAATACGGTAACACTTTTCTAAATTCTTAGAACCCCTTGAATTTTTCAAGTTTTCCTTGGAATTATGGCGAATTGAAACTGACGCATCTTCAATCAAGTTTGCAATTAGCTAGAAAAAGAAATCATTACGTTTTGATTACTGAACATAAAGAATGATTGGCGCCCGCAATATAGTCTGTCTCACTGCGGCGCCGCATAAATGAAAATATCGCACCGCCTCATGAGCTGATACATCATAGCTATGGACGCTATGGAGCATGATAGTACAAACGAAAAAAGAGCGCCATTAGCATATTTTTTGGACAGAGCAAAACTAAAAATAAAAAAGAAATAAGTCGGTGAGGTTTTGAAAAATGGTATTGCTGTTTTCATTTATTTTTGTGTTTTTCAACGTGCGATCTCGTTCAAAGGATTAATTCCCCTTTTGCGATTAAGGTTTTTGCTGATTGTTGCTTTTATCAATATGAGTGCAAATTCAGCTATTGAATTACGTGTTGTCTTGCAACTTTCGTTTTTTTTAACGCATCCGTGTTTAGGTTCGCGGTAATTCCTTACATTTTTATGCTACTTGGATTTTCTTCTGGACCCTTCGGATTTTTTTTTTTTTTTTGATGAAATATGTACGAACCCAGATTTCAACTTTTGGAGTTTCAATTCCAAAATAATTCCGAGAATCCTCAACCCTCCTCTTGTTAATATTTTTTTGCGATAGTCTGAATTGCGCTTTTGGAATCGACAGTCTCAAAAGAAGCCTCTGAACCCCATTCCTTCCCTTTACGTTACCAAAATGGCCCACAATCGCGTACCGACACTAGCGTGTAGGTGTCGCGTGTATCTCACATGTAAGTCGACCCCCCTACTTTTGACGGAAAATCGGGAAAAATCGAAAACCCGCGTATAAGTCGAGACCGCACTTTTTGAAACGATCGGGAACGTTTTGTTGCGATTTTTGAATATAAACATTTTGAAAAGAACGAAAATGAAATGCACTGAACATTCGTGTGATAAAAACAGCACGGTTGTTATTCTTTTTTACAAAAAGAGTTCATTTTTGCGATCGCGATTTTTGTAAATCGGGACCGATCTGTTAACGTTCCGATCCGATAACGTTTCACCGCGATTAAAAAAAAAAAAAAAATTAAAAGAAAGAAAATGAAATGCAGTGAGCATTCTTGTGTTGAAAATAGCACGATTGTTATTCTTCTTCAGAAAAGGGTTCATTTTTGAGATCGCGATTTTTGTAAAGGATTCGATTTTACGATCGCGGATTTCGTAAGGGTTTCAATTTTGCGGTTACAATTTTTACTATCAGTTGCTTTTATTTTGTATTATTACCAATAAAATTTTGCGATTTAGCCGTATCATATTGTTTTAAAAATATAAACACCATCAATCGGAAAATTCGCGAATGTGGCAATTCCCGCAATTTTCGCGCCGTCAGTCCGTTTATTGTAATTATTTATTCTTTATTTCACAATCAAACCATGCAAAAATACAGAAGAATGTTTGAGTATTTACACTTCTTTAGCGTCTGTTTAACCCTACACTGCATGGTGTTGCCAATTGGCTACATGGACAATTTGTCCTCCTTATGAATAGCAGAATGTAGTCATAAGGCAACTCAATACATAAAAAGCAAGTATTGGGTATATTTAAAGCAATTATCACCATTTATCCTCCATACATGGCAGCACTGGTCTGTTACATGCTCTTAAATGAATCCATATGGATAGCTTTTAAAATCACTCAAACTACCATGTTTTGAAATTATTTTTTACAATGAAATATTTTTCTTCGTCTTTTAAAAAAATAACATGAATAAAATAAACATTTAGCTTTCGTTTAAGATGCGTTTTACATCAAAATAATTATTTGGAAAAAATCTAGGACATAATACACGTCTGTAGCCATTTGGCAACATTATGCAGTAAGCATCCAGAGAACACTTCGATTCATCTCTATAGTTCATGAAGTATGTGCTTTGTTTATGTTTCGCGCTAGCTTCTTTCTCTTTTTGGAAGGTATAATATAATCATGCGGACCCAAAAGTGGTACTTTCGGCTGTTCTACCGTTTATAAGACCTCGCAATTATCAATGCTTAGTTGATGTTCAACAGAGTGAACAAACAAAAAATCAATAAGGAAAAGCCTTTAAAACGTGTTCATTTTAGATTTCAGTTAGCACAAACGTTGTGCTTACACGGACAAGTAAAGTCATTAATAATTTTAAAATATAGTTTTGAAAAAAAACTAAAAAATACGCTTTTACATTGGAATGCGGGTTTCCCTCTGATTTTCAAAACTACTGAATATCCGCACTTAAGTTTACATGTACTTATAATACATCAATATGCAATACAGTTTAGCCTTTAGTATTAAAAATAATATTAAATATATTACTTTTATATTTGAAAAGAACGTAAATTTTATCTTTTATTCAGAGTTACATACATACATACATACATACAAACAAACCCACATGTGAAATTAATAAAAGCGTATTAAAAAGAGACCATTAGCTACAGAGGAACTAGAGTTACAAACCAAAAAAAAAAAAAAAGAGAAAAGAAAGAAAGCTTGCACGAGAGAGCCTCCAAAAGACATCAGATTTGACAGAATTGATCATCGGAAAGAACAAGTACATATAAAAAATCATGTAAAATGTCAAAATGTAAAGGATTACAAGAGTACAGTGCACCAAATGTTCAATTCCTCTATTTTTTTACAAAAAAGAACTAATTTCAAAACTATCATTTACAATCATTTTTATCTGTTGAATGCATGGTGTAGCCATTTGGCAACAAAACTATTTTTAATTAGAAAGGGGTGAAAATTTAGAGTTAATTTTTTTTAAATATTTTTCCATGCTTTCTTATTACATTGACAAACACATATATTTTTTTCTACGAAATATAAAAAATCATGCAGTGTAGGGTTAAAACAGTAAGATTGAATGGAAAAAATCTTATCGTTTTTGAGAGATTTTTTTCCAAGAGTTTTTCGGGAAAAATTTTCTGAAATTCTGCCCCGCGTATAAGTCGACCCCTTAACTTTATATTTCATTTTCTGGACTAAATTTCTCGACTTATACGCGAGTACATACGGTATTTTGGCAATTTTTTTTCAAAAACTCCGGCAGAGCCTCCCGTATTATTGACATTCATTCAATTTTACGTTTTCGGAGCCACGATGCGATGTAGAAAACCCGCGACACCATGCACACATAACAAAATGCTTGAAATGCTTCACCTAAAAGAAGGCTCACAGTGTTACAAAAAATAAAAAATAAAAAAAATCACATTAAGCAACAACACAAATATTCAAAAATTGCAAAAAAAAAAAAAAATCAAGTAGCATGTGGGGGGGGGGGGGGGCTCAAAATATTTTCCGTCTTGAACACATCACTAAACTTGCACCCATGTCCTACATATTCAACTAAAATAGAAAGGGTTAAATCCTACATGTTAAACTTAAATCGAAAGGGGTACATACATAACTCTTTGCATTTGAATCAAAAAAACATTTATAATAGTGTGCTCATAAATATTAAAACTATCTTGAAAAGTGATACTTTAAAAATACATTTTCAGAACTTTTTTTTTCATGCAAAAATAAAAGCATTTTTTTCTAAAAAAAATACACATTTTTCAAGTTTATTTTTCTTGTTAAAACTATAAAAAGAAAAAAAAAATTCTTACAATTTGAAACACAAAAATTTGCAGTTAATAAAATACATAAATGGTTCTAAATAACATAAAATAATAATAATAATAATAATAAACTTGAATATATTCATCGAAACTTATCGCCAATAAAGCGAAAAACTTTCAAGCGAAAACCGAGGGTTACCATAAAATGATTGAAGACGAAAAATGAGCCTTACCTTTGCTGCTTAACTCCCCGTGATTCTGGAAGATTAAATCGCTCGTCCTCTCGAAAATAGGCAAAAACCATCATTGATGTCACTTGAGAGAGATTATTGGACTGTCCTTTGACGTGTCCTGTCTCCATCATACATCAAAAGGATTATTAAATATCTAAAAATTAAAAATAACTACGCCCTCAAAATGTCCGTAGCGATAATGTTAGAAAATAGGCCCTATTTTATTCTTGGAGCAATTTCCTAAAAAGCTAGAACGTTCAAAAATTATTTAAACCTACTTTTATGCTTTCCTGCAATGTCCCATTTTGTTTATCCGGCGTGTGAAATATCGCCATTAAGTTCCAATCGTAAATTATGTGTGTATTTGACCGTCAACACCTACGAAGTGACATGACGTACGAGCTAGTGTTGAGTAACTTTTTGGCTGAATTTAAATGAAAACTATACCGAAAATATTTCAACAGTTAAAGCTCAAGTGTTGAGTTGTTTTTTTTTTCGGATTGGTATTTGCCAAAGTTAGCTATGCTAATGATGTGTACGTCATGGTCGCAGGGCGAGGACTCAGTCACCTTTCTCACCTTTAGTCACCTTTTGAAAATTTGGTCACTTTTTGTCACCTTTTGGAATTTTTGTCACCTTTTTAAACCTTTCTTGAAATGTGTTTTAGGAAAATCTATTTTTGGTAAATTAAATTTTTGAAGAGTATGAATATTCTTTTCCTTACCTGAAAATAAATGGAATTTTGAAAAGAAAAAAAAATCTGTCCTTCGACTATTAAAAAAAATGTTTCAACTTTGGCTCATTTACAAAACAAAGCCTTTAGAAGCACCTGTTTAAAAGTTTCATAAAACAGGTGCACATTTTCCAAGGATACTTGACAGTTCCTTTTCTTTTTTTTTTTGTTCGTGAAACAAAATTCGGTTGGTGATTTGCATAGAGATAAGATTTTCACTCATTCTCTATTGTCAATACTTTTTAGTGAGCATCTTTGTATTTACAGAGAAACAAGAAAAAGAATGCGGATGATTTTGCAATGAGCTAATTAAAAATATGAAAAAAATAAAATATGTTCATTAAATACATCATCATCATCTTCACTTCATAATTTCAGGTATAAATTTAATTGATATTTAAGAAAATTCTTTGAACATAACTAGAGGTGATTGTGCTCTAGTATTTAATCGGATTTCCGGTATTTTCATGATTGATTCTAGTATTTTCATGTTCGAAAATACCCGAAATAAAATATTTTTAACTATGCTTTTATCTTCCCACCTCAGGATTTTTTTTGCTTTTTTGAATTTCCGATTATTATACCGATAATTTTTAATAATATTCATCGAATATAAGTTTAAGATGCCATTCTAATTATTTTTTTGCTTTAATAAATTATTTTAATTTTTTTGATTTTGATGCCTTCATTTAAAAAGATATGAGAATCGAGTTTTTCTCATTTTTGATGCTTATTATCCTTAGTTAGGAGACAAATAAATGAAATATATTTATACTAAAAAATTACAAATTTAAAATATTCGAGCGAAATTCTGCTTCTATTATGAAAATCAAAATGTCAAAGTTAAAATTTAAAGATCTGATTAAGTTTTATTTTGCTTCAATTATGTGGATAGTAAAAAAAGTAGTATGTTTATCGTAGAGCTTCTGATTGTAATCTGAAGTAAGTTTATTTGAATTATTTTCTATGCCATTTTCATACTTTTAACGTCTTAATTTTGAAAATTGCGATTTCCTTGCGTCCGCTGTGAGAATCATATTTCGCATTTTCGATGCTTGCTATTCCTTGTTGAAAGGCAAACAAATAACATTTCTTTTTTTATTTTGTTTAAATCATTAAAATAAAAGTTTTAAACAAATTTCATGCTCTTTTATAGTGTCAGATGTCAAACACTTAAATGCTGAATCTGTGGCTGAATTTTATTTTTGTTTCAATTATTTAAGTTTTTTAACACAGTATTTTACTTCAGTATTGATAAATATGAAATCCTTGAGCCAGGTCATATTGTACTAATTACGAGATTTATGGGTACTGCATCTAGGTCAATTCTTTTTCATATTTTCAGTGACAAATGCAACTTTCATTACTTTATAAATATTTTCGCACAACAAACAGTAATTCTGTTAGACTTTTGCTTTCTCCTTAAAATATTTTTCTGGGGATAATTTGTTCAACACCAGCTCAAGAGTAACTTTATTGTTCATTTACAGTTTAATTAAATGCATACACAATATTTTGACTAAAAACTATTTGAAACTATTCGAATGTAGGAAATGTGTTGGTTTATGAAAGGAAATTAATTATTATATATGTATGGTTATAAAATTAGGTGTGCTTAATTAATAGGGGCTTTGGTTTAAAAAAAAACAGTCCCCATCCCCACACACATACACATTTTCTCTTTAAAACTTTCAGGTATTTTTTTATGAACTCACAATCACCCCTGCATAACATAGAGTTTACACTGAAAGTTTTTTGAAAATATGTCCTAAAATGGTTTATTTTGTTACTTCCAGCTCTATCATATTCATGTTCAGAATCTAAGTCTTTTGAAATAGTATGTAGGCTACTTTTGGTAAAATTCAGAAAAAAGGATAATCGTTTTCTGCTTTTTCATTTCTTAACAAATTACTTTTGGTCACCTTTTAGTTAATTTTTTGTCACCTTTTAGTCACCTTTGTTTTAAAATTTGTCACCTTTTTCAAAGACCATCAGCAGTCCTCGCCCTGTGGTCGCTACGTAGGGTTGACTGTAACCATAAATACGTGTTTCATGCATTTCACGGGGCAGCTTATCATTTTTTACTCTCATTGCAGTTAGACGGTTTATGCTGTGATTGCATCGGGGAGTTTGAAATGCTTCATTTTTTAATTTAGTTTTCCACTCGGAGGAAGTGGATAGAAGTTTAATCATGTAAAAAGTTTTTTCGTTCACCCTGCCATAAGGGGCAGGGGTGTTCCAGGAGTTCGACCCTGTCTTTTTAAAGTTTTGAAACCACGTGCTTCGGTTGAAGCTTCGTGATGTTCATCCGTTTTACGTGAGGCTTAGGCCTACTACGATGTGAAGTCTGTGGCTTACTTGCTCGGCCATGTGGCGGCCTGATGTTCTTCCGAAGGGTTCTTCAAGAACGGATGGTGCCTATTTTTCATGGATGGATTGCTGGTGGTGTACCTGCTGTGTTCACTTCGTCCACTAAAATCGTCGACAAGTGTTTGTGATTCTGCAGGAGGGAACCATTGTTTTGATGCCTTTTTTCTGTGAAGGATTTTCCCCGTGGTATGATATTTTACTGGGACATTATCATCTTCATGGCGTCTTTTCAAGGGTGGACTTATCATGTCAGTGAACTCTCTTTTTGGAACTGGAACGATTTTTTCTGGAATTTGAATGTATTTGGGGGGTTTTTTATTGTCAAAATTCTTTTGGGTGTATCAAATTATTTCATATTTTAGATTTACTGTTTACATTTGTTTGAATAAATTGTTATTTATTTTTAAAATGAATTTCATGTATTCTTTTCTCCCGAGCAGAACCATTCCACCTTTTCTGTTGGTCGGAGGTGGTGGCCCGGTCTTGGTTTATTTTTACCGATTCCGGGTCGTCGCTGTTCCAGCCGGCCAACAAGTGGTAGCAGAGCGTGGTTTGGTCTGTTTGGGAGAATAGAATTGTTTTTGACAAATGAAATGGTTGCTTCCCGTTCAAATGAAATTTAAATTTTTTAATGAAAAGGGAACTTTTGGCTTGAAACCCTGACTAAAGTATAGGCTCCCAATATGAAACTTGGAGCAACTTTAGAAAACAATTTTTTTTTGATCTTGTGTTTGACCAGAGTAACTGGGTATTGTTAAAAGCATGTTTTTTCTTGAATAATACTTGTATTTGAATTTGTTTGACTCTTTCGCCGCCGGTTTAGTGGGCAATTATGAAAAAGTTTTAAATGTTTGAAAATTGCAGTGAAATTTGAAAATTAGATTTTTTGATAAATATGTTTTGCTACCTGGTACTGAAAAAATTTGAAATATTTTTGAAATGGGAATTTTGGACTTGTGTCCCTGTAGTAAAGTATGGGCTCCATGGGTGCCACTCTAGAAAATGATCAGGACTGAAAATCACGTGGCGTCATTTCGTTACACAAACACGATTTTTATACATATATGTGTGTTTTCAATAAAACTAAAAAAAATTATTTTATTTGTTATTGAAAAAAAAAATCACACTTTAAAAGTTCAAATTAAAAGATTCCAGGTAATAAAAATTATTTCCGGTAAAAGATTCTTGGCTACAAGATATGCTGGAATAAACAGCTTCAATGTAATTTTCTGGATTAATATAACAATGATTAAAGTAATTTATTTTATTAATATAGACTTCAAGGTGCAACAGGAAAAAGATTAAACAGTTGCTTCTAATTTTTGTTGAAAAATATGAATGAGATATTTTTGAAGCTAAATTAATTTTTTTCACAAAACAAAGTCCCAAATGATACGAAATTTTACAAAAGACGGAATTCAGTCCCCCAGACGGAAGTGTGGCAGCCATGATGGACTCCCATTATGAAATTTGGAGCAACTTTTAAAAATAGAAAATTTGAATTTGGTCCTTTAAATGGATGTTTTAAAAGTGTTTCCCTATTTAAAGTTCTAGGCTCCCAATTTAAAACTCGGAGCGTTTTTTAAATGTAATTAATTTTTTTGAAACTTAGTCCTATTTTGACCAGGGTAGCTGTGTAACGTTAAAAGCATGTCTTCCTTGAAAAATATAATGTGAATCTGTTGGATGTTTTTATTCGCCACATATCTTGGGGGGAATTGTAAAATAACTTTAAAATATTTTGAGACTTGAAAATTTTGAGAAAATATAAAAATTTGTTGAGAAAAAGTAGATTTTTGCCGTTTATAAAGTGATAGCATATAAAATTGGGCTATCTGTCGGCATTTGTAGTTGTGTTCTAAAACTTTGGAAAGCTTTCATTGTTGCTTGTTTTGGAACCTGTGGGAAGATATTTTGGCTAAAATTGCCTGGTAGGAAGCCGTATTGTTTTTAGGAATGCACATTCGTTTAGTTGTCCTACATTTTGGTCTTCCAATTTGAAACTGAAGTGTTTCTTGTATATAAAATCTAATTAGGTAATTTGAATAAAGTTGTTTCTGTGAAACGTAATGTTTCTGAAACTTTAGTGTATTTAAAAATTTGATTCTGAAATTGAAATTTGAAGTATTTGAATATAAATTTAAAGGAACTTTAAATGTGTTTCTGGGAAACTGAGATTGTTTCTGAAACTTAAAGATTAATTAGGAGAAACTAAAAATGTTTCTGTGTTTTAAATGAAAAATAAAATTGTGTTTCTGTGAAACTAAAAGTGTTTATGAAACTTGACTTTGAAACTAATATTGTTTCTGTGATTGAAATTTGAAGAAACTGAAATGTGTTTCTAGGAAAATTTAGATTTAAAATTTTAGAAACTAAAATTGTTTCGGTAAAAGTTTGGAACTAAAATAGTTTGTTTGAAAATTTAAATAATTGAACAAGTTTGAAACTAAAATAGTTTCTAGGAATTAAATTTTAAGAATTTGAAACTTTGTCTCTGAAATTGTTGGCTTTAATATTTTGATGAAAGTTAAATGTTTTAATTTAAGTGGGTTTAAAAAAAAAATTTTGGGTACTTTTAGAATTTGAGGTGTTTTTTGAAAAGAGTTGAGACTTTAAAATTGGTTTCTAGTAAACTTGAATGACTTTATGAAATTTTGATGAATTTATAAGATTGGGGGAATATGTGAATTAAAATAGTGAGGGAAAAGGATTGAGATTGTATCCAGCCTCTAGTTTTTTTTGAAATTTGAATATGAAATTTTTGTAAATGTATTCTTCGAACCCCGTTGAGATAATTTAAAAATTTAAAATTGTAAGTCTTCCTTTTTATGTGTTAATGAAACCTCTTTTGTGAATTTAACATTAAATTGCTTTTTTTCGTTCTATTTGTGCTTTTAGGAATTGTCTCCAAGAGGGGGGAACTTGTTAGAAAATAGGCCCTATTTTATTCTAAGAGCAATTTCCTAAAAAGCTAGAACGCTCAAAAATTATTTAAACCTACTTTTATGCTTTCCTGCAATGTCCCTATTTGTTTATCCGGCGTGCGAAATATCCCCATTAAGTTCCAATCGTAAATTATGTGTGTATTTGACCGTCAACACCTACGAAGTGACATGACGTACGAGCTAGTGTTGAGTAACTTTTTGGCTGAATTTAAATGAAAACTATACCGAAAATATTTCAACAGTTAAAGCTCAAGTGTTGAGTTGTTTTTTTTTTTCGGATTGGTATTTGCCAAAGTTAGCTATGCTAATGATGTGTACGTCATGGTCGCTATGTAGTGTTGACTGTAAAAATAAATAAGTGTTTCATGCATTTCACGGGGCTGCTAATCATTTTTTACTCTCACTGCAGTTAGACGGTTGATGCTGTGATTGCATCGGGGAGTTTGAAATGCTCCATTTTTTAATTTAGTTTTCCACTCGGAGGAAGTGGATAGAAGTTTAATCATGTAAAAAGTTTTTTCGTTCACCCTGCCATAAGGGGCAGGGGTGTTCCTGGAGTTCGACCCTGTCTTTTTAAAGTTTTGAAACCATGTGCTTCGGTTGAAGCTTGGTGATGTTCATCTGTTTTACGTGAAGCTTAGGCCTACTACGATGTGAAGTCTGTGGCGTACTTGCTCGCCCATGTGGCGGCCTGATGTTCTTCCGAAGGGTTCTTCAAGAACGGATGGTGCCTATTTTTCATGGATGGATTGCTGGTGGTGTCCCTGCTGTGTTCACTTCGTCCACTAAAATCGTCGACAAGTGTTTGTGATTCTGCAGGAGGGAACCATTGTTTTGATGCCTTTTTTCTGTGAAGGATTTTCCCCGTGGTATGATATTTTACCGGGACATTATCATCTTCATGGCGTCTTTTCAAGGGTGGACTTATCATGTCAGTGAACTCTCTTTTTGGAACTGGAACGATTTTTTCTGGAATTTGAATGTATTTGGGGGGTTTTTTATTGTCAAAATTCTTTTGGGTGTATCAAATTATTAAATATTTTAGATTTACTGTTTACATTTGTTTGAATAAATTGTTATTTATTTTTAAAATGAATTTCATGTATTCTTTTCTCCCGAGCAGAACCATTCCACATTTTCTGTTGGTCGGAGGTGGTGGCCCGGTCTTGGTTTATTTTTACCGATTCCGGGTCGTCGCCGTTCCAGCCGGCCAACAGATAACACGGGTCCGTCGCGGAGGGCTGGGGCATGATGCCGAGTGACGTATCAGAAAAGCGCTCTTTTGCGCACCGGACTTTTAAAAATTCATTAAAAATCAATCGTGTTTTAAAATACGGCAGTGGTGAATTTTGGAGTTTTGAGGGTCAAGTAACAATATTTAATGATCAAAATGGGGATTTTTAATAGGTCACAACTACCCTATTCCCCTCTCAAAATTGAACCTTATTTCAAACCCTGTATAGAAACAATGTTCTAAACTGCTACCTTTACGTTTTTTAAAAATAGATGCATGACTTAACATCATACATCATCCACTGCTCAAATGTATTGTCAAAAAGGTTAAAATTAAAGGAAACGTATGAATTTCAAAAATTTTAAAACTCAATGACATTTTTTTTTTTTTTCTGAAAAATGATTTGTTTGAAATAAGGAAGCGCTTAGTTCTATTCAGAAATATTTCATGAACAAGTAATATATGCTTTGCAGTTTGTTCTCAGTCTATATAACTAAATTTTAAGATAAAGAAGGAGGCATAAATGATAAACATAAATAATTGCAAGTATTTTAAAATTTATTTCTTCCAGATGTTGGAAATATAAATTTGAACAGTATAAAATTGAGTAATTTCCAAGTCACAATACATTTTTATATAATGGTACTGGAATATGTTATAAATATTCAGGTAAGTGCATTATGTAGTTATTACAGGTAATCAATGTTTGGCTAATTTCATATGATTATTGTTATCTAACTGCTATTTTTAAAAAAAAACTTAAGCTCATAGGCATAATTGAAATTTTTAGTGAAGAACTGCATTTTCAATATAACTTGCTAAAAATCAAGAATAAAGTTTGATTATACCCATATTTGAATGTTCAAAATTGAAAATCAAACTTGCTCTTATGAAAAAAAATATTTCTTTTGTTATTTGTTTTTGATACTTGTTCAGAAAAAAAAACATTTCAATAAAATTTAAGTTTGGACAGTACGGTTTAAACTCGGGCCAACCCCTGTTGTAAGACACTTCAAAAATATTTTATCTGATTTTTTTTAGTATATATAGCAAGAGCAAACATTCAAAATTTGTAAAAACCCGACCTTTGGTCTCAAAACACTTTTCTCTTTCTTTTTTGGTTTTAATAACATAGTATAAACAAGCAGCAAAATATTCTTCAGTAAAAAATGATGATTATACAGAAGAGTAAACTGAGCAAAGGTATAGATGGTAGCAGATAATAAAATCCCTCAAAACTTCCACAATGGTTTAAATATTATCAGGATGTAAAAAGATTGAGATTTCAAACGAGGCCTCAATTTTCGTCGAATCTATGTGTTTCTTTGTTGGCATGGGCGTCGAACTACTCTTTTAAGGTTCATGTCACATGATATCAACGGCGAACAAAAAATTAGGTTAATTGGTAAATAAATTGCAAAATTAATACATAAAATAAGCAGAGTTAAGGTAGCAGATAATAAGAAGTCTCAAAGATTCCAAAATAATTGAGATATTTTTAGGATGCGAAAGGATTGAAATCCCAAACAAGGTATATACTTTCGGCGAGGCACATGTTACATGTGCGCACGGGCGGCAACTCACGTGTTTTTGGTTAACATTATATGATATGAACAAGCAACTAAAATAATGAAAAGAAAAAAAACCTCAATTAATGAGTTAAGTGAGACATGTTGTGGTAGCAGATAACATAAGTCTCAAAAGTTCCAAAATAATATAAATATTATCAGGATGCAACAAGATTGATAGCTCAAACACGGCCCGCATATTTCGGTGAGCCACGTGCTTTTTGCTGGCATGAGCCAAGCTATTTTCTATGGTTAATATTACAATGAGCAATTAAAATTATATTAATAAATACATTACAAAATTACGGTATAAAATGAGCCGAGTTACGTTAACAGATAAAACGCCTCAAAACTTCAGAAACAATTGAAATATTATCAAGATGCAAAAGGATTAAAATCTCAAACCAGGTGCGCTATTTTTGGCGAGGCACGTGTTTCTATTAAAGAGGTGATTTATTTTCCTTAATTGTCTAAATGTATTTTGATGCAAAAGAGCCATATTTTTTCACATTCATATGTTTTATGAAGAAAACTTTATTTCGGAACGGTCATTTCCGCTTAAACTTGCGAATATGAACAATCTAAAACGCTTCATTTCGGAAACGTGTTTTTATTCGAGTGCTGCGAGGCTATAAATAACCATTTTTCTGAGAAATAAAGTAAAAGAACGAACTTTAAGTCAGAAATGCACAATTTACTAAATCCTGCAAGAGATTTTTCTGTTTTTAGGATCGCGTGTTTAGTACAGCGCAGTTATCGAAATTGCAAATTTTGAAACAAATTTGCTGCTGCAATTTTCACTTCAGTTTCTTTTTTGTAACGTTGCGCAAGTGGTATCGTTAACAATACCTCCCCTCCCTCTTCCTCCCCAATTTATTGCCGAACTTTTAGTGAACAAGAGGACAATACCTTCGTCCCTGGCGATCTCGCATCCGAATTTTAAGTGGATGAGAGTATAATGCCATCTCCCTTCTATGCCCCTGGCGATCCGATCCGAATGTTTAGTGGACAAGAAGATTTGGGAAAAGGTCACATGTCAAGGTTAAGGTCGCGGGAAAGGGGTGTGTCATTTTTGAATGGTAGCCACGTTGGCGACCTCAGAGAAAATAAAGATCGCCAAATCGTGAAAATTGGTCGCATTTGGCGACTGGTGACCGATGGTGTTGACCTATATACAGCATAACTATTCAATACTGAAAATGGATTACTTCATTTAGCGCTTCAAGTTATTACATTTTATTCTGTCGCTACTAAAGTAGGGATGCACAACCTTTTTCAGTGAAGGGCCACACATGTAACAACAGGAGCTCTATTGGAGGGCCGAATGCAAGTCCATCATTTGGACGAGTCATTTTGGGTAATTTCCTCCCTCCCCCAGGCTTTAAGAAATTTACATGTTTTTTTTTTTTAAATATTTAGTCATTATTTTCATTCAGTGCATATCCTTTGCCCCCTGGATATTTAAAAAACTGATAATCCTGTTAACATGCATGTGTTTTTTACTGATTTCAATAAGTGTAAGAAAAATGTATACATTTTATCGAAATATTGAGTCTTTTCACGAAATGGCTTCCTGGGGAAAAATATATCTTTATTAATACACGCAATTGAAATACATTGCATAGACGTGATTCAGAGTAAAAAGGTAAACCTTCTTCAATGAAGAGAATTTTGGAGCTTCTGATGTTAAGCAACCTTTCTTATGACAGCTGCTTGGCGATCAGTGGCTGGAAACTTGGCATGTTTTGAAAAAGAGGGTTACATTAACGCAATATTTTTGCAATTTGTGCTTAAATAATGTTGAACTTTATCACTGGTTAAAACTATAAAATGAAATTAAACATTTTATTTGCCAATACAAAATCAATGTGCAATTCTAGCAAAATAAGATTCAAAGAGCACTCTGGGCAAAACTGCAAAAGCAACTAGGCCACAGTGCAAGAACAAAGCTCCACCATTAGTTGGAACTTATATAAATGCCTAACAAAATGATGAGTTATCATTATGAGTAATTATGATGAGTAATCATGATATAGTTAAACTGTGAAGAGATGGCGGGTTGACTGGAAGCAGAAACGGACAACTTCATTTAGAAATAGGTCGGATCTGGGAGAATGCGTAAGCAGTGAAGTCGTTGCTCTCGCTAATCCAATAAATTTTTAAATGAACTATTCCATTTCTGCTTTCAGTCGACCCGCCTTCTCTTTGTCGTTTAACTTTACCAAAATTTACAAACATTATAAAGTCCGTCTCAAAAGTATAGTCACCCAACAAAATGTTCCTTTTAACTATAAAAAACTGAAAATTCATCATTAATTACGTCATTATTTATTTACTATAACCATGATAATAAGATAAATATAAAAATATTTCACACTTGCTTCATGTACAAAAAAATTGAAACAAAAGAATAAAATATCATTTAAATTTCATGTCTCATAAGTTTAGTCACAATTGAAAATTTTCTTAATCTGTTCAATAATTATATTCTTATTGTGTTTCCTTTACGTGAAATAAGATCAAATACTCTGTTTTCCATCGATTCAACAAGGTTTTGTAGTACTTCAGGTTCAACATTGTACCATTCTCTCTCTATGGCAATTTTCAGTTGTTCGACGGAGAAATACTATTTAGAATTTGCATAAACTCGGCAGCTTAGAACTGCCCAAAGACTCTCGATTAGGTTTAAATCTGGACTTAATGCAGGCCAGTCCATAGCATTAATTTTTTTTCGATGAAGCTATGCTTTTGTGGAATTCGATTTATGTATGGGTGCATTATCTTGCTGAAATCTGCAGTCTGGCCCTCCTATAATGTCACAAAATGGCAACAAATTGTTCTTTAACGTTTCTTGACAGTTCGTAGAACTTTGTTTCCCACTTAAAATCGCTATTGATGTTTGACCGTTGAACCCTAATGCACCCTATACCATGACACATTTCCCACCATGCTGCCTGATGAAAAATGTTCTTGGTTCTTTTCGCAAATCATGCCAATAATAAGCCCAGCCATCCGGGCCATCCAAATTCCACTTTTTCTCATCGGAAATTATGACAGAAAGCCACTTACTTCCAAATGACATATGTTTCTTGGCCCGTTTTAATCTTTGGATTTTGTGACAAGTAGTCAGACCTGTCTCTTAGCCATTTTTCTCAAAATAAGATGAGGACAGATTCTGATTCTTCTATGGATCGTATCTTTTGAAACTTGAAGACCAGACAGTGCCTTAATCTTGCGCGAAGAGAAACCGTCGCGAGATGCCAATTGAAATATGTCTGTCATCTCCTTTACTTGTTGAAAAAGGCCTGACAGGTCGTTTTTTCCTTTGAATCTGACCTTTACTGGCAAGAATTCTGTAAATATTTCTTTTTGTCCTTTTCAAATGCGCTGCAATGTCATTTATGCTAGCGCCATCACCTCTCATTTTCCATGCGACGCTTTCTTCGCTTTCCGTTAACTGAGAAGCTCTCGGCATTTCGAAAAGTAATTGCAGAAAGCAAGCAAACCCCTCTAAAGTATCTATTTCACACCTCACCGTAACGTTACATGTCACGTGGCTAAAAACAACTTCCAAATCTCACTAAATTTGCATAAAAGCTGAGTTTTGTCTGTATTTATGAGACAGCACATTTTTCTCAATTTTAAAATAAAACTCAATCTTTGTTTTAATTTATTAATGGCATTCATAAAATAAATAAGAAGGTATTTCTTTTATTTTGGTACATTTACACAAGAAATAAAATTGAATTCTGATCGCAACGGGAAAAATTAGCAGAGTGTCTAAACTTTTGAGACGGACTTTACTACTAAAAATTCAAGGAAATGACATAAAATCAAAATTAGCAATTGGATGGCTGATACTGAAGTTTATTTACCAATTTTGATTTTTGTGTTCATTGTTCACAGTTGAAATTCTCAACATTCTTGCATTTTCTTTGATGTGTTTTAATCACAGAGGCTGAAAATTTTTAAAAAATCTTAAAGCTCCACCTGTTAGAAACTTGATTTGCATATATCAGCAGGGTTCGTACTTCCTTGAAAAACCTTTAAGAAACCCTTAATTTTATCAAGCAAAATTATGGTCCCTAAAAAACCCTTAAAAAGTCCTTAATTTTGAAAATGTTTCCTTAATTTAAAAAAAAAAAAAAACTGTTTCATGTTCATTTGTAGAGTTTATCATCACATTAATCCCAAAGCTGCTCCCATGTGTACCTCCGAATGCCACCTGTTCCATAATGCTCCAAAACGCATTTTTGCTTATTTTGCTCCCAAGCTGCGCCAAAACGCTTTCGTTGTTACAATCGCCTTTTTATTTTTCGTTCATTACCAAAATTGTTTGCTCAAATGTCTATATTTTTATTTCTGTTTTAGTCTTAATGTTTTAAAATCTTAAAATGTCGGAAAATAGCGTCAGCGTGTGTGCGTGCAATCTTTTTGCATCCTTTACAGGAATTGAAACTTCAGCTTTTAGATAATTTCTCAGTGGTCTGCAAAGCTTTAACTCATACTCTTTCGTATTATTTTTCATCCAAATTTAAAATTCTTTTTTTTTTTTTAAACTTTCGTCTGTGAAAACTTCTGCAAAATTTGCGAACATTAGCCATTTGTTTCAATTCTCTTCAGCTGAAAGGTAATTTTGATTAATCTGTCATTCTTAACATTTTGTTAGACAAATGCTTAAAAGAGCTGCACCTCCATATATTTTGTTGTGGTGACTTTTTATTCAGCAGATTAAAAAAAAAGTTTCCAATCACAAATGACAACAAAACATTTTATCAATAACACATACGAAACAGAGACCTCTGGTTAATTACTGTCCAACATTTTCTCGCGAGACCTCCGTCGAATTTGCGCACGCACCAAGTCTGTTCTGACTCTCTCAAAATAGGGGGAAAATGCAACGAGGAAGTAGCAAGCGAATAAAAACTGAAGGCGTCGGGAAGTGCGCATCCTAAACCTATCTCCCCTTTTTCAAATGGAAGCGTTCGTGGCTGCCAGGCACACAATACGCTAACAAACAATACTCTGGTTTCGTTGAAAAGTAGGGGTACGACTATTGTGCTTAGCAAGGCAGTGCAGTAAGTTGAAACTCCAGTTTAAATTTTGTTCAGGTTTAGAAACCATTACGCAGTTTAGTTTTCTATTAGAAAGGTTAAAAAAAAAGTTATTTAATTTTTATTTGGATTTAGATTGGGTTGGGAAAAACCAGGGGTGCAGAATATGTCCGATCCGACGATCCTAGATCGGGGGAAATTTAAGTCTTATGGGGAAATTTTTTACAAAAAATAAAAAGTGAATCGGGAAACCTCTTTTCCAAATTATAATTATTTCTAGGTTCTCGTCAAAAAACAGACTTAAAATATGCAAAACATCTAAAGTCATAAACAACATCCGCAAAGACAGTGGAAGATTGCCTTTTCTCAATTGATAAAGGTAAATACTACATTTTTTAGTTAATGTATTAAATGAACTCGCTGGCCACTCATCGCAATGCGGCAGGTCTTATTTGGTCTGTGGGCTGCAGGTTGTGCACCCCTAGACTAAAGCATCTGAGGGGAAGTGGAAATGCATTTGTCTTAAATTATAGTTGAAATATTTATCATTTTTTTGCGTTCCATGACTTAGCTCTTATGTAAAACTATTTATGCGTATTTTAACTGAATCCTTTTTTTTCCTAGGGGGATTTGGGGAAAATGATGTAAGTTTAAGTTTAATTATTTGTGCATTTTTATTAAATTCAATAAAATTAAAATAATAGCTTTATTTGGCAGAATATCTGCATTAAAAAACTTTTTGAGCCCGAGTAGATGAAATTTACTCGATTTAAGGAGGGATAGGTACAGCTTCTATTTTTACGAGCACCATTAAGGTGGAAGACCATTTTAGCTCAACACACATGACATAAGGACCTGGGGTTTATTGGGTAGGCATCCATTCATACTATGCACGTGCCGTCAACCAATGTCTAGGGTAGGCAGATGTGAAGATTTGTGGAATGCATTAACAAATTCACGTAATGTAAACGGTAAGAAAAGGATATGAATATGAACAATCTTTACTTGGTATACTTAATATATATATATATATATATATATATATATATATATATATATATATATATATATATATATATATATTTACAGATATATTTGTCTAATTGTACAGTAAAACCATTCCTCTTTCTTTCGTTGTGGCGAAAATATTCCTAACTTTCATAGAAATTAAAAGTAACGTCTTGCTCGATTTTATTGTCTTTTTTTCTATGGATGTTAAAACAAGAGATGAAAGTCTTTTCTTTGTCATTTATTCCTCTTAATTATTTTTATAACAGAAGAAGTTCCCCTCTACAAAAGCGGTTGTAGTTGATATAGTCGAAATTTACTGCAGCAACTTCATAGCTTGTGGAAACGTTTGGTTCAGTTCATTTTCAAAGATAAAATTAAGCACATTTTTAAAACTATTTTCACAAAATACTTGTGGCCATAAATACCTGCTTAACCTGCTGTTCCTCTTTTATTGTCAAAAAAAAAAAAATTCCACAATTCTTTTGTAGACTGTTGAATACCTCCAAGAGTTTTTTTTTATTTTTATTTTTTAATTTACTTCCATCTACTAATTATATACTTTTAGTTAAACATTTGTCGTTTTTCTGTGTCATTCATTTTTGATAAAGTTTTAAGGAAATGACTATTCCTGTTGGTTAAGATTTCAACTTAAACATACGAAGGAACTTCACACATGAAAATGTGAAACATTTAAAAATTATGAAAACATTTTCAAAAAAAAAAAAAAAAAACCTCACAGATATAGTGAATTGCATCTGGTGTAGTGTTGTATCCTCGTAGGCTACGGAGTTGCAAAGGCAGAATTTTTTCTGCCTTCAGAAGAGTCTGCACTGACAAGAAGGGGGCAAATGGTGAGACATGTGACCGTTCTTCTTTTACACACAAAATAGAGAGGAAGGTTTGAAAGCAGCGACGCTCGCTGCTTTTCGACCGAACAAAGATGGAAAATGTCCATTTTTTCTTCCTTTGTTTGATTATATTTGCTGTTTAATCCCATAATATTTTTCCAATCAACACATTTTTTGTCTTTCAATGAAGAGATGAGGTTGGTCTGATTTCTTTGTGGGTAGGCACTGCCCACAAAGAAATAGGGGTAGGCAGGGTAGGCACTGCCACAAAGAAATAGGGGTAGGCAGGGTAGGCACTGCCTACCTAGATGGCATGTCCCTGATTCATACATAGTCCCCATTCCATTAATGCATCAACACTCTTTCACACATAGAAAGGACAATGACAGGAGAGAGATAAGGTACGTCCATTCACGAGCCAGGATTCGACCCTGGGGCCATTTCATCATGTTAAGAAAAGTGTAGATTGTATAGTGTAAACAAAGAAAAGATGCATCAGAATTTATTTCAGAGCATTGGATTTTTATGATCAAATGCTAAATTGTCTGCTGACATCTGTTTTGAGCTTCACTCAATTAGCAATACCCAAGTGTTTGTTAAAAAGCTAGCAATTTTGTCTTTTAAAATTATATAGTATGTAGTTATTAATTTATAGATATTTTTTGAAGCATTGCAATTTGTATTTCATCCTAAGTATATTTTATTTTTATTTAGGTTTTGGCCAGCAATGATCGTTTCTCCTGATGAAATTCCAGAAAATGTAAAAACTATTCAACATAGTGACGGAGAATTTGTTATCAAATACTTTGGAACTAATGATTACGCATGGTCTCATAAGGGTCGCCTGCTTCCATATTCCGAAGGGTCAAAAAATAATATCAGAGTTAGCAAAAGAAGAAAACTTGATGTTCAGTATCAAAAAAGCAAGTATTTCATTGAATATAATTCTGTTTTTTGCTCATATCATAAAATTTTTGAAAGTGAAATAAATAGTAATAGGGTAAAAGCACCAGTAGTCAGCCATTTAAGAGATCTTTAGTTGATCTTGGTTTTCTAAGTATTAGTCTACCATTATTAATTTTAGACAGTACACTTAGCACTGTGCTCTCGGGATATTGATATAATTCTCGTTTTTATACATCAGATGCCTAAAAAAGCTGTTTTAAAAAAAAATTGTGCAAATTTTTTTCCTGAATAACATTTAAAAATATGTCTATCTCAAAATGAAAATTATTTTCAACTTCAAAAGAAGCTTCATCACATAAACATCAAAAGACCCTCCATCCCTTTGTCTCAACATTTCATAATTCATGTTACCCCTCTCCTGACACAATATAATACGCAAACATATTGTTACATAAAATATTTTTGTGTGAACCAAAATATGAAAAGTCACTTTTCTTGTTACTTCCTCTCCCCCCCCCCCCCTCCCCTTGCCGCAATTTGTCAGTTTAACTAACCACCCCTTCCTTTTGTCAAAGTGACATCCTTTAAGTACAATCTCTAAAAAATAAACGATATAACTTTGTATTTAGGAGATAAGTGATAAAAGATAAAATAAATGCTGACGCAACATAGTATTACAAAAATATTGCATATATATTTTGAGCGTAAAGAAACTTAAAAAAAATCTTCTGAAGCATTTCAGCAGCACTTACTAAAGATGCGAGAAGTGACAAAATAAAGGAAATTTATATAAAATCTACAAAATGTAATTGCTTAGGAAATAAAACATCAATTGCTTTGTGGTAAACAGCAGTTTTTGGGTATAATGACCAAAGAATCAAGAAATAAAAACATAAACATAAAGACTGAATAAAAGAGTCTATACAATTCATGACCAATAATCACATTGGCACTTGACTGGTTCACGTTCATTAGAATGGAATTTCAATATATGGAACATACAACTAAACTTTTAGTTTCAGAAATAATTTCATTTGCAAGTAAAAATAAATTTAAAAATGCGCTGAAAGGAATCTCCATCAAGGCTCCATCTAGCACAGATTTTTCCACTGAAATAAGGTTACATGTATTTGTTTTAAATTAATTGAAGTAAGATGAAATTTCGAAGTAAATTGGGATGTCATGAAGTAATCTTATAGCTTTCAACAAGAACATTAGTAAACAAGGCATAAACTTGAAAGTAAACCAAAATTTAGTTTGTACTTTCTGAAACGATCAGGAACGTTTTGCTGCGATATTTGAAGCTAAGCGTGTCGAAAAGAAGGAAAATAAAATGCAGTGAACATTCTTGTATTAAAAACAGCACAATTGTTATTCTTTTTTCACTAAAAGGTTTCATTTTTGCGATCGCAGTTTTTGTAAAAGATTCGATTTTACTATCACGGCTTTGTAAAGGTTTGATTTTTGCTATTTGTTGCTTTTGCATCATTATCAATAAAACTTTATGATGTAGCTGTATTACATTCTGTTTTAAAAAAATAAACGCCATCAATCAGAAAATTCGCGAATTTGGCAATTCCCGCACTTGGTCGTTTATTGTAAGTATTGACTTTATTTCACAATCAAACCATGCAAAAATACAGTAGAATGTATGAGTATTTACTTCTTTAGCGTCTGTTTAAAATAGTTAAGCTGAATCGGAAATGTTTTTGAGTGTTTTGTTTTCGAAGAGTTGTTCGGGAAAAATTTTCGGAAATTCTGCCCCGAGTATAAGTCGACCCCCTAACTTTCAACTTCGTTTTTCGAACTAAATTTCTCGACTTTTACACAAGCATATACGGTAATTAGTTTTAATTTCAATGCTTACTGATATCATAAATTGGCGACAACTGAGTGATATAATCGCAAAGAATTTTATATAAATAACAAAGAAAGAGACAACAAAGATGGAGAAAAAAGTAAAATGCTGAATTTGGTATTAGCTGGACGGTATTTGATGAAATTCCTATTAAAGTTTAAGGTAAAAGAACTTCACATTATGTTGTTTAATCATTAAAAAAAAAGTGAGCCAGTCAACAAATTACACTGTGAGTGGAAAAGTTCTTTCAGACATTTTTAAAACATAAAACTAAACAAAAAAATGCAACAGATAAATCACAATACTAAGTCATAGCTTGAATTTCGCTATACTTATTTAAAATGTATGAACAGAAAAGTTTGCATGCTCGTTAAAAGCTGTGACAGTTACATAACTTACTTTATTGAAAAATAAATAACCATGAAAAAAAAAAAAACTTAAGACACAACTACAATTTCAAAAAAAGAAATTTATGCGAAGTTAATATTAACTTAACACATGGGTGATTCTCCAAAATCCTAACAATATTATGTCTCCGAAGGATAACTTTTTTTATTTGTCAGAAGTACTTTTTCCAATTTTATACCATTCGAATTAAAACAATCCTTCATTTATTTTTTCCTAAAATTTTTTTTGAATAACCCAAAAGTTACTCGTTTTGCGTGTCCCAACCTGTTTCTCAAATGTGCATTAATTATTAAAAAATTTCACATGAATATTTCACGAGTTTAGTTTGTAATACTGAGTTGTACTCATTTAAGAGTGTAAGATTGTATTATTTTAGTTCATTTTACTGATTAAATAAGCAAGGTACATCATTTTAAAGTTTGTCCCAAGGTTTGCATGTCCGTATCCTGGCCTAGAAATAAGCTAAAATTTTTAAAGGCAGAAAGAAGGAATTTTGAATCTGCAGTGCTACAGCACTGTTTGATCTCATTACTTCTTTGGATTTCTGGAGTATTTTGTTGATATGCTTTCGCTTGCTGTTCTCATTTCAATTTTAAAGTTAAAAATTGAAGTGTGTAACGTTTTTGATGTCAATATCATGGACATCATTTCTGTTTTAAATAAAATAAAAATAATTCTGCCTGTGCTGTGTAATTGATTTAAAATGCTAGAAGAGAAAAATTACACTATTTACCTTAAATATATTTCTGGGCCTAGCCAGCAAGCCTTCAATGATGAAAATGTCAGTATCCTGCCACAAAAAAGTCAGTATACTGGCACAACATCTGTTAGTATCCTGGAGCCAAAAACAAAAACTGGCCTTCTGGTATTATTTTTAAAGCACTGGTAATACATCCAGTAGAATAGAAGGATTCTAAAATATTAGTTTGAAAACAAAGATTATCATGAAAAAAAGTTAAAATTGGCAGACGATAAATAAAAAAATACAGCTGACGAACAACGTTGTTCACACGAATCTTTTAAAAGTAGATCGATCAGTTACACAATTTTAAATTTTAACATTACTCGAATAGGTAAATGAAGTTTCTGATGTAGAAAATTTTAGAGAACAACTTTCTAGAGGTATATAAACTTCTCAAAATAAATCTGGCCTCAAGCAATTTTGTTGCGGGAACCATGATTTATCAATTTTGGGGCCAGATGCGGCAAGGAGATGAATTCAACACATTTTGGCACCCACCCCCCTTGCATTTTTCAGAAAATTCAAAGTTCACAACAATATTTTTTCAAGGTTTTCAAGAAACACTTGAAAAGAAAATTTATTCAATTATTTTTTCAAGTATTTAAATTTTTTTTAAGAATGAAACTTGCAATGTTGTGGCAGTTGGTAGATAAAAAATTATACATAATTTTTAATATAATATATAGTTCTAACATACTATATACATATACACTGAAGTGACAAAAGTCATGGGATACCTCTTAATATCGTGTCGGCCCTCCTTTTGCCCGGCGAAGTGCAACAACTCGACGTGGCATGGACTCAACAAGTCGTTGGAAGTCTTCTGCAGGAATATTGAGCCATGCTGTCTCGATAGACGTCCATAATTGTGAAAGCGTTGATGGGGCAGGATTTTGAGCACGAACAGACCTCTCGATGGTGTCCCATAAATGCTCAATGGGATTCATGTCGGGCGATCTAGGTGGCCAAATCATTCGTTGGAATTGTCCAGAATTTTCTTCAAACCAATTGCGAACAGTTGTGGCCCGGTGACATGGCGCATTGTCATCCATAAAAATCCCATCGTTGTTTGGGTACATGAAGTCCATGAATGGCTGCAAGTGATCTCCAAGTAGCTGCACATAAGCATTTCCAGTCAATGTTCGGTCCAGTCGCACTAGAGGACCAAGTCCATGCCATGAAAAAACAGCCCACACCATTACAGAGCCACCACCAGCTTGAACAGTGCCTTGCTGACAGTTTGGGTCCATGGCTTCGTGGGGTCTGCGCCACACTCGAACCCTACCATCGGCTCTTACCAGCTGAAATCGTGACTCATCGGACCAGGCCACGGTTTTCCATTCATCTAGGGACCAACCGATATGCTCACGTGCCCACGAGAGTCGCTGCAAGCGATGTCGTTCTGTCAGTAAAGGCACTCGAGTCGGTCTTCTGCTGGAATAGCCCAAGAAATCCAAATTTCTCCGCACAGTTCTAGCAGACACGTCCATTGTACGTCCCACATTGATTTCTACGGTGATTTGACGCAGTGTTGCTTGTCTGTTAGAATTTACGACTCTTTGCAGACGTCGCCGGTCTCGATCTTTAAGTGCAGGCGGTCGACCACTGCGCTGTCCATGGTGGGATGTTATGCCTGAAATTTCATACTCTCGGCACACTCTTGACACAGTGGATCTGGGAATGTTGAATTCTCTAACGATTTCCGAAATGGCATGACCCATGCGTCTAGCTCCAACTAACATTCCGCGTTCAAAGTCTGTTAATTCACGTCGTGCGGTCATCATCACGTTAAAACCTCTTCACATGAATAACTTGAACAGAAATGAAAGCTCTGTAAAAGCACTGCGCATTTATACCTGTTCTATGCGATGCTACTGCCATCTGAAAATTTGCATATTGCTATCCCATGACTTTTGTCACTTCAGTGTATATGATGAATTATAAAAAATATATAGGAACCAATTTTTAATATAATATGTATCATGTTTATATAGACAAGCACAGATATTTAATTACAGGAAATTTTTCATACAAGTAATGCAGAAGCAAAATAGAGGTAGCAACGGCGTTTTTCCCATGTCGCATGTACATAGGCTAGGGTGATGCTTAAAAATGAAAGTTAAAAAATTCAACGGTTCACCCTCCCATTTTGATCTCTCATACGTGAAATGGAGTTAACTACAATTTTATTGAATTTCATTAAGTTTTACGGGTCGCTACCAGGCTTTAATTTCATAAAAAATGTTAAAATTCAACATAATTTTCATTAGTAATTTTTAATATTATAAAAAAACCTTATATTACTTAACATTTAATTTTATGCCTGGAAGACTAATATAACCACACAACTCCTCAATTCTGGTCTTGACCAACTCACCCCCCCCCCCCTCTCTCCCACCAACATGAGGAGCCTGTCACTGCTTGTCAGTGTAGTAGCTGTCTATGATCAGTGCAGGTGTGTGCAGATAGAGTAACCTTAAAAACAGTGTCACTTATATTATAAAGAGTGATTTATTTTCTGTGTTTTTTTTTTTTTTAAACTATGAATCTAATAAGTTTCGTAAGTAAGTGTTTTTATTTGTGGGAATTATAAACAATAAACTATATAATAAATTAATAAATTTAAATAGACAGGCAGGTTTTGTTACTTGTTTTGCCTGTTTTTAACTGACTTCAGATGAATGTATTTAGGCCTAGGACTCTCAATTTCTGGTTTTCATAATTTTATTACTGTTATTTATGGCAAACTGTAAAGTTCTTGTTGTTTCTACAAGAAAACAGATGAAAATACAGCTAGTAGGTCAAATTTCTTAAACATTAAATCAAACCAAACTATCTTCTAAACGTGAAACTCTGTATTTTTTTATTACAAAGAAAAGTAAAAGCAAACAATCCATGAAGCTGCTCATAGGACTTCCAAAGATGTATTTTAAATTTGGAATAAACAGCTTCTCTGTATTCCAAAACTTGAATCTAGTGAAAGTGAAAAAATTGCATCCGCAGGTTATGAATTATTCCTTTCATGGGGTTTACTCAATAAAGTAAAGAGAATGAGTTTCGACACAACCACATCTAATACCGGGTCCCAAAAAGGGACTTGTACTCATTCTACTTGGGTAGAAAATGGATAAGGAAATGCTCTAACTAGCATGTAGGCATCACATTATGGAAATTATGCTGGCATCAATTGTTTAAAAGAATTAAATTAATTATTTAATAAATTAATTAAAGACAAGAAATATATTCAAAGTAAGGAGATAACAAAATTTAAGATAGTCAATGATACAGCAGAGAGCGGGGTGTCCTTAATCTAAGAGTACAACAAAATACTGACCATAGATGAAGACTAGAAGCAGTATATTTTGCTTCTTGGTAAGTTCTTTAGAAAAAAGTTCCCGAACTACAAAAAAGCAACTTTGCTGTCTGCATAATGAGTTTTTTACGAGTTAATTCTGCATCAAAATCTTTTTTTGAGGACTCTAAACAACTAATATAAGCTTGTATTAATTCTGTAATAAGTTTTTTAAAAATTGTGACAATCAAAGAGATTTTGTAAAAATCTGTGTTTTTTGTCTAATTTTACTCTTGTTTCTTCACATCTCAAAAATGAATTGTAACACATATATGATACAAAATCAGCTTTAGGGAACATATATGGACCTTAAAACCTCATTTTAGTTTTTATTATGTAAACGAATAAAATCTTATAATAAATACTAATTTTTTTAATTAATCACTTTTTGGGAAAATGCTAGATTTTTAAATCTTTAGTAGCGACCTTTAAATTTTTCTCAAGAAATCTCAAAAAATTTAATTTAAGATTCTCTTATTAAGTAGACCAAAATGGGAGGGTGACCCAAGAGAAAAGAAACAAAAAATTTTTTTGGGTCTTTTAAGCATCACCCTAACATAGGCGTCTCTAAAGAGGATATCCTCGACATCCTTTTTGGGGGCCCATGATTGTAGGAAGCACTCTATACACCAAAGAGCTCCCGCTTTCGAGTACTTGAAAATAAATTTTCATTTAGATTTCTTTTTTGTTTAAAAATACAAACAAAAACTTTGTAGGTGTGGGGCCCAACAAAGCTCGGGCTCTAATCGAAATTTCTCAGAATTTTTACAACCTGAAAATGAGCTATAATTTTTTTTACTGTAATAATATATATATTCAAAAAAAAAGAACAGAAAATTTTCACAGAAGTTAGGGGTTGGGAGTTATAAAGCGATGTCCTTGTTAAATTTTGAAATACTTAAAACAGAACTTTGTGTTAACTTTTATTTTATTATTTTATTTTAAGATACAAATTTCAAAAGGTTATAGGAGATGGGGGCCCTTTACGAAGCGGGGGCCCCAAGCTACAGCTTGTTCAGCTTGTATGTAAATCCAGACCTGCCCGCATCAATATTACTCATGTTTTTGAGACCTATTACAGGTGAAATTGAAAAAATAAAAATTTTAACATGTGTTCCAATTAACCCCTATCAGTGGGGTGATTCGGAACACCCCTCAACTCCTATATATATAAATAACAAGTTTTAAAAATGTTTTGTGTCTTTGCTTGGAATATCAAAAGCAAAGCAAGACCGAAGTTTTTACCCAAAAACCAAATAAAAAAAAATCTTTTAGCTACTTTTTTTTACAATCAAAGCTGAAAAGTGTACTGTAGGGTGGTTCACAAACCTTTGGTTAAAAAAAAATGTCCTAGAGGTCACGGCAGTGGCTCATTTTTTTACCTTTATCCACCCTAATATACTGCCAAAATTTCCACCTCCTACTTAAATAAAAAGACTGTGCTCAAAGTTTAAATAGTTCTCCAGTTTTTGTCAATTTCCAAGCATTTTTCGGTTGAGTGGCCAAAAAAAAAAAAAAAAAAAATCCGGGTGTTTGCTATCATTTTTGCTGATTCTTATGTTCAATGATCTCCTGAATCCTTATATGGCCACCCTTTTCCCCCATTGCCTCCCACTTTTCGAAACTAGCGCCACCTCCCCTCCTATTTTTATCAGATTTCTACAATTTTATAAATATTATTTGGAGGGGAAGGAAGCATTATATTTACCATTAACATTCTTCTTTGGGGCTAGAGAGGTGAAAAGTTCAAAATCATAAACACTTTTCTCAAGTTAGGAGAATCATGGGGGTATTTTCCCCCTCCCCTCCATAAAATATTTAACATATCATCAACAACTCATTTTTTCCAGCTTCCAAATTTTACACTCATTTTTTTGGTATGACTCCCTTGTCCAAAAAATTTTTCAAGCTGTAAAATTTTTCTTGAAACCTTGGAAACAGCGCATGTAACATATGAGTCTCTCTCACCGCAGATTTCCTTCAGTAAAGAACCTTTCAGTATTTCTATTTATATTCATTCCAGTTATGTTTGAGTGATTATCGTGAAGGGGGAAACTGAGATATTTGGATTCAGTGGGGCATTTTACATATGTAGCAGCAAGAATAGTGTCAGATATATTTGAAGTTCATTTTTTGCCGAGCAGTGTTGTTATACTGAAATTTGCTAGAACTTTTTAATTAAAGCCAAAATATTTGAACTTTTGCTATGCCATTCAACTTTCTATGTATATTTATATATAGATTTTTTTGAGAGAGAGAGACTTTAAGTATTGAATATTTTATTGTCTCACCAAGGATAAGTACTCAACTTTGTTCCAACAGCAGGTAAAAGAAACTGCTTATTGTCCTCATTATTGAAAAAAACTGTTAAATTCTTGAATTATTCGAACATTTTCCTCAGTAACGTTATTCAACCCCTATGTATTTGTTTTAATTTTTTTCTTTTAATTCTGTGATTGATATTGTATTTGCATTTGTGGAGGCGTAGGACGAAGAATGTTAGAAAATAATCCTTAATATTCATGTGTGAAAAAAATCCAGTTGTTCTGTACTACACTTGTTATATTTCACATCTTTATTCTTGTAATAATTTGTTTTCTTTCAAGTAGAATTTGATACGTAAAACTAACCAGGAAAGTACTCGACTTAAGTAATAATGAAAAAAGTTAAAGATGGTACTATTTGAAAGAGCATACTTTGACCCAAAGATCAAGTGCCCTCGTCCCCTCGTTTTTGAGATAAGGGGTCTTAAAGTCGGCCGAAAATTAGCCAAATTTGAAGACTTGGCAAGAAATTGAATCTAGCTCCAGATTCTCCCTTCCGCTGCTTGCTTGACATCGCATCATTTCCATGTTTGGTCATTCGCAAAGAAAGTAAAAGATGTTTAACGTTAACTCTTTACTTGTATGAGCTAAAATAAAGAATGCTGATCAAGACTATGATGTGTAGAGCACAGAGCTTTATCCAGAGGAGCGAAAACTTTACAAAGAAGTTAAAGTTTCATCTTTTTACGATTGATAACTATACATTTTAGAATTTTAGTTATTTGAAGTTTTTTTACTGAACTATGTTGTAAGTGTTAATTATTATAAGTTAAAATATATTGCACGTGTTTCTAAATGAATAATTCAGAATAATTAAATAAGTATGAAAAGCAGCTAATATGTGCTCATGTACAAAAAATGAAAGAAATAATCTTTGGGGTGGAAATTAAATTGTCATGGATTATGATATCAGTTCTATTTTTAAAAAAAAATCAATACAAGAAGTTTCACTATCTGCCAACTCTAACCAAAAACATTTATCTTTTTTAAATTGAAATCAATAAATAATTTTAAAGGAAAACGAATTAGTAAACATCAATAGCTGCAAAATTATATCTACGTCGGAAATAAATCAATGGTAGAGGGAAATAATTATTTCCATTCTTAAAATATACTAATAGAGTCGGCATTCATTGTAAAAACCCCTGCCGTTCAAACAAATTGGTCACTGTAGCGAAAAGTCTGTAACGTAAAGGTGAAACATATTGCATGTTAATTTCGTACTGTTTAAAAACACTAGAATGACTTTTACTAGTTCTGCTTTATGTTCAACGGGTAGGAAAAGACTACCAAAATTGTAAATCAATACAAGTTTTAGCTTACTTTTCTGTAAAAGTAGAAAATATGTGAAAAAAAAACATGAAAGAAGGCCTGATGCACTGAAGAAAAAAGAACGCTCAAAACAATTGAGTCGAAAAAGCACAACTTAATAAAAATAATAAAATACACAGAAAAATTTAAAATAGGAAAGTTGGGTTTTGAGCTGTGGAAACTGTGTACCTGTCAGTCTGTCTATTGGTCAGTTTTTCTGCCCCCCCCCCCCCAATAACTTTTGAGGGCATAGTCCTATTCTATTTTTTTTTAATCGAAAGATCTCAGTGAGGACAATACACACCGATATTGGACTTTTTGATTTGAATAATATTTCATTCAATTTCGAATTTCCGATTTTTTCCCCTGTCCTCACTTAAAACTTTTGAAGGAACAAGTTCGATTCGAGCGAGCATTTTTTTTTTTTTTTTCGAAATATCTCAGAGAAAACACCTCATTCCTGTTTGATTTTTTTTTATTTGAACACATTTTCATTAAATTTTGAGCTTTTTTTTTCTTTTTGAAAGACCATTCTTACATACCCAGTGATGCAATTGACAAAAATGTTTAGGAGAACTGACTTTGAGTTATAGGGGACCCACCAAAAGAAAAGTGGTTTGAAAAAATTTATATTTGCAATTTTTGCAATTAAAAACCCTAAATATACCCCCCCCCCATACTACAGAATTCTACGAACACTTTAAAAAATAATTTAAAAAAAACAGGAGGTTCAGTTGTCACCTCCTGTTGACAAGGGCCCCTAACAAGGGGGACTCCCCTTAAACAAGGAACCTGCTTTAATCACAAATAGTACGATAAAATTTAATTTTGATGTGTTGTTTAAAATTGTTTTTCCTCTTTAAAAAGCTCTCTGCTTTCCATATCATTGGCTTGATAGTAGCTTTTTGCTTTAACTCGCACAGGTAAAGTAAAAGTTTATTGTAAAGCCGTCTTTCAAAAGCTTTGCAGATGACCAAAAATGGGAATCAAGTTTCCCGTTGGACGCAAATAGTGTAATCGCACCGCAGCTTCCATTTTCATTATAACTCGCCAAAATTGGCGATTTTTCAAAAAAGAAAAGCTGACTTTAGGACCCTAATTTCGATAACGGGGGCGCGAGGGCAAAAACGCTTGCGTCCAGAAACATGTTTTACAACGCTCTTTAATTGGTACTCATTAAAAAAAAAATCATTATTCCATGATAACGTACTTTCCTAGTAAGTCAAACTAATTAATTCACCAGAAAGGTGTCTCAAATACTTTAATAAAACTGTCCTAGTTGTTATTTCAATTTCCAGGTCGTTTATATCAGGTTTTTTCCAAGTTCAGATATTCTCAGAAGTTTAACTAGCAAATGGAGCATCTATTAATATTCAATCAATTTGTTTTACTGTACAAAAAGGAGCAGAAACTGTAGAAAGTGCTGTACCTAGGTTTTTTCTCTCATGATTAAATGAAAAATCTCTTTCTTATATAGGAACAACATAAATATTTTAAGGCATATAAGAGACTGGATTTTCTCGGATAGGCTCTTTAATTGACAAATAACTCAATTATCTCTTTATAACCAGCAAGAGTGATCATAGATTTATCTATAGATTTATAAAAAGCTTACAGTTGAAGTTTCAAACTTGTTAAAGTATTTTTTAAGTTCTATGTGCAACATTCTTTTTTTTTGTTTTTGTTTAATTCTTTGCTAAACATTTTTTCGCTTTAAAGTTATTAAAAAGAATAGAACTTGTGAGGAATATGATGGCCAAAGCAAGCATGAAGTAAATATCTTTGCCTAAATTTCAGATTAGTTCTATGCCGGACTAGCTACAATAGTTTATTTTGTGCAGTTAGTTTTTTATAATTTAACTCATTCTTCTTGTGATACTGTTAGCACTATTAGTTTAAAACTTCAAATCTTGCTTTTTTTTTCTCTGCATCCCACTACTTTAAAAACATAAAAAACATTTTGCACAGCTCTTCCACAACTCTATTTTGGCAAGCGTAAGTTTTGAAAATCATAGCACAACATGTAGACAAGTAGTACTGCAATCTACATTGTACGCTGCGATCTACTAAATAATCGATTGTATCAAAGGTGTTGCTATATAGATTCAAACAATTAAGGAACTTTCCAATTGTTTGAACTAATATTTAAGCGTTGGAAAATGAGAATAATTGAAAAAAAATCTCTTCCAAGAAAATGGTCTCTTTAGTCTGAAAAACTCAAAAATTGTGAAAATTACGAAAAAGCGTAAAAATGAAGGGTGTTTGAGCATCATCTTCCATTAGGATCAGGAAGCTGAAATTTTAGGGGAGTGATCTTATAAATAAATGTAAAAAAAGTAGAGTGCGCCTTGGTCCGTAGCAGAAAATAATTTTTTTTGAACCACCCTAGTGTACTGCATGGGTGCAAGACCTTCCGTCTTGACGAAATTACCGAGACTGATAGTGGGACGGAAAAAAAAAATCGATCTCATTCCTTCAGTTTTTATTTCCAAAGACATAAAAATAAACGAAACATAAAATAGAATTTCTATAAGTCATCTTAAACTAGCCAACTTTTACGGATTTGGTGTAAAATTAACACATTTGGGGTTTTTTACGACCTTAGCCGTCAGTACCAATTTCTTTCGTATTTCGAAATCAGATTGCATCCACCTCTAAAACTCTCCCGTTTTAGTTTGCTGTGTGATTCTTCCACATGAATATTGCTAATTTTGTTCTTGCCATTGATTTTATTTTCTTATGTCTCATATTCCATAGCAGAGGACATACAACATCGTCATTTTGCCACGCCCTCTAGTAAATTGCAACCCAACTGCTTCCAAGTTGAGTTTAGACAGAGTATTAATCCCCCCCCCCCAAAAAAAATGATTACTAATGTTTCAAATGGCAAGCAAAATTTAGAAATTTAGGCAGCAAAATTATACTTTAGTCCATAAATGTGAGTTGCTTAACCTCTAAATTATTTAAAAATCATTTTTGAACTTTCTTGAAATTTTGGTGATCATATCAATTGTTTAAAATGTCATATATTTGCATTTGTAGCATTTATTGTTTTTTCCCCTTGAGTACACAGGTGGGGGGAGGGGGAGCTAAAATATTCTCAGTCTTGGAAGCATGGCCAAACTTGCACCCATGGTGTACTGATTCACCACATTTTACGGTATGTATGTGTAATAAATATATATACCAAGCTTTGGTGACCCTTGCAACATGACAGGTGGTATTGTTGTCCTGGAAGTATCTGGAGTCCCCCCTATAATCCCCATAAGGGTGGGCTATCCCCATAAAACTTCTACAACGTAGGACGCACATTGTCATTCAAAACAGTACAGTATGCATTGTTGTTGAGTTTACTATGAATAGGGACTAAGGGTCTAATCCCAACCAGGAGAAGCATCCCTAGACCATAATTCCACCCACACCGAACTTGACTTTTGGCACAATGCACTGTGGCTGGAAACATTCTTTAGGTATACTGCAAACTCAGACCCTGTTATCCGAACTGTAGAAAGTGAACCTTGATTCGTCGCATTCGTCAATTTCAGACTTTTTTCAAGGGAGGTGTGGCGATTGAGTTGTCTTACTTTTTACTGTGCATACTGGTTTACAAATATCTATCACAAAAGACTTAGACTTCAGTTTCGAGCCATTTCCGGGGAGAGCCCAAAGCCTTCTTCTCCAACTACGAGGGCTGTCTGAAAAGTTTCCGACCTCGATATGAAAAGGGCAAAACTTATGAAACAAAGAGATATGTTCTTAATAAGGAGTCTTTTGGAAGCTTGGAACCGTAATTTTGGCTATTTTTTATTCAAATTGTGTGCGTGACAGCCATACTAATGAGCTGCTCATAATTTTTTTTTGAAAATGGAAAAAATCGAATTTCAAGCTCTGATTCGATACTTGTTTTAAAAAAGAAATACGCCTGCACAAATTAAAAAGGAGTTGGACTCTGTGTATGGGACTCTGCACCATTGTCTACAACCGTAAAATTTTGGGTAGCGGAATTTAAACGTGGCCGTACCAGCTTGAGTGTTCATGAACGCTCAGGTCGACCCAAAACTGCTACCACTGATGAACACATTGCTAAAGCTCATCAAATGATGCTGGATGATGCAGTTTGAAGGTGAGATATGTAGAAGAAACTATGAATATCCCTAAAGAATGCGCATGCTACATTTTAAATGGGAAATTAAGCACGCAGAAGCTGGCTCCACTTCCGCGTTTGCTCAATTTGACCAGAAACGTGTCTGAATGAATATTTGCAGCGCACTTCTGGCACAATGAACCAGAGTTTTTCTGATAACTTATCACTGTGGTTGAAACCTGGATTCATCAGTACACTCCAGAAACAAAAACGCAGTCAAAGCAATGGACTGCAAAGTGAGAACAGCTCCAAAAAACTGCCAAAACAGCTCCTTCTGCAGGAAAAGTGATGCCGACCGTTTTCTGGATAGCCATAGAGTGATACTCATTGACTACCTTAAAATGGGAAAAGCCATAACAGGAACATGCTATTCTACTCTCCTTGACAAATTGGAGGAAATAGAAGAAAAACGGCCGCATTTGAAAAGACAAAAGTTCTTTTTCATCAAGAAAATGCTCCTGCTCACACCTCAGTGGTTTCAATGGCCAAAATTCACGAGTTAAGGCTCGAAATCGTTAAACACCCACCCTACTCACCAGACCTGGCCCCAAGCGACCCTTTCTTGGTCCCTAAGCTGAAAGAAGCCCTTGGAGGACAAAGGTTTTCTTCAAATGAGGAGGTCATAAACTTTGTCAACAGCTTTTTTGAGGACACATTTTCATCGTTACTTTTGGATGGGTTAAAAGGATGGGAGTATTACTGGATGACATGTGTGGACTTACAAGGAGACTATGTCAAGAAGTAACAGCCAGTTTGGACGATAAAAATATTTTATCTATGTTAGGTCGGAAACTTTTCAGACAGCCCTCGTACATTAAAACTAGTACAAAATTGCATTTTTAGAACTTTAATATCGAAAAAATTTCTGGGAAGAGTCCTCCAAGGCAGGGGCGATCGCCTCCATCGCCCCTCCCGCATCTGCCCCTGATTCGTCATTCCAGAGAACCGTTTTCCCCATGATATACGGTCCAATTTCAATGTGCACCTTATTAATCGAGCAGCATGGTTGGACTTTTTGATCCAATTCTTATGGGTAGCAGCACAACCGTGGAAACTAAGCAGATGTGCTTCCTTTAGGATGGTATTAATGAAACTAATACTCCCGGAAGCCCGTTGAAACATTAGAATCATCAGCCATCGGCTGAGTGCGGTTCTTCCAATTTTTATGGACAACACACATGAGTCAGCTCCCTCAGTTTCGTTGGTCTTCCGACTCTGGACACATTACGTCAATCACTGCTCACGTACTTCTTAATCACATAGGCCACCGTCGATTTTGGCTAATTCAACTCTTTAGATATGTCTCTTAAGGATGGCATTTTTGCGACACCTGACAATTATACCTTTCTCGAAATAAGAGAGCTCTAAACAGCGTGGCTTCCTGCATGGCAGTAATGCTAATGTTGTTCCCTACGCGATATATGCCGGCTGAGGCCGTGATTTATCTCAGGACCACAGGTATAGTCATTTGCATAAGTGCCCAAATACTTATTGGTAGATAGTGTACAATTTTAAAAATTTCATGAGTTAATCCGAAAATAAATCCTTTGAAAACTGGCTACCCTGAACCTAAAACATACATTTTTTGTAGAATGACTCATATGAATTTGTATCAAGATTTTTTTTTTGTATTGCATGAATTTCAATTAATATACAAAAATATATATATATTCAATGAAATAATACTGAAATTCATATGTTATAGGTTTTGAAGATGCCGATATTGCGTTCAGAAGTTACCAAGATGAACGCTATTCTTTGAATTATAAACCTGAATATTACAAGGTTATTAGAGTAAGTAAACTGCATAGAATATTATTCATTTGCCAAAAAGGTTTCTTACAGCAGACCATACTTATTGCTATAAACTTTCAAAGACCAAAACCAAGAAAATCCCTTTAAAAAGAGGTATTTTTGAATTTGAGAATTTTCAAAATATCCCTGCAATACCTCAAAATTTTAAAGGAATGTTATTGGTCCAACAGCATATAAATGTATTCCTAGATCTAGAACATTAATGCAGTGGCTTACGTGAAAGAAAAGCAAAAGCATAGCTTTGAAATACTTTTATTCCTTTAGTTCTCTGAGTTGTCCTGATTGTTACAAAACTGTCATGAAATGTCCTAATATGTAACCTAATGTTCCTAAATTGTTAAAATTTCAAGCATTTTTTTATTTGACGGTATGATTCTCAATTTTCCACTTATCCTTTCTGTAATATAATCTTCTATAGCTAGGTTAATGTTTGGACAAATACTTTATTGAATCATATATTTTGCAATAAGTGACAACATATTTGTAGCAGAGCAGTGGTTGGAAAAACTACATGTTTTTGGAACTACGAACTACAACTAGTACTAGAACTACTTTAATACAAGTGTAGTTAACTACAGCTACTTTTTTTTAAACATAGCAACTGCAACAAGACTGCCATGAAAACTGGAACTGTCAAAGAAAGTGACAATCCCCCAAAAGGATCAGGGAAAAGTCGAGGAAAATTAAAAATGACTTCAATTTCTGGAAATGTCAGGGAATTACTTTCATTTCCGATAGTTTCGAGTTATTGTGGTGCAATGTAACATTAAAAATAATTTAATTCAACCATGGTTCTCCTTACTCCATTCATTGTTGAAAGGTTATGGTTTTTTCTCTCCCAAAGCATGGATCTCTTTCTGTCTGGCCTTAGCGCACTATTGCATTCTGATGATGGGATAAACCCATAACTTGTACTAATGGTAATAGCAGAGTCCTTTATACTAGTACAGTCAAACCTCCTTTTATCGAACTTCCACATATGGAAATTTTCTATATATCGAAGCTTTAGCGAATCTCAATGTTTATTACAACTAATTCCATATATCAAAAAAATCTATACATATCAAAATCGTTTTTGGACAAAACAGGAAATTTTATTCCGTTTTTCACATCTTGATTCACAAATACAGTTGAGTCAAAAGAAGGTCATGATTGTCACGACAAACCCCACAAGTTAGTTACTAAGGTTAATTGTGGAGAAACAAATGGAGATTTTTATGAATTTTAGAAAGAAACAACAGTTATTTTCAATTTTATGTTGTGATCTGTCCTGTAAAACCAATTTCATTACTTTTTTTTTTTTTTTTGATAGTTGTTCATCATTCTTAAATATGCTAAGCTTCAGTGAAAGGCTAAAAATTTGAATCCATCAAAAAATGAATTTTTAGAGGTGCTTGAAATATTACTTCCTATACTTTGGTTCACAGAAATTTTACCTGATGAAGTTTTAAGTGGATAGAATTCAAATTAAGACAAACAATTCTTGGGTGAGCTTGTCACAAAACTGGCTATTCAGCATGAATTTCAGTTATTTCTTCCCTTTTAAAGTATGCACTTATGATCATGTAGCCAATGTATTTATTACAGCTTATTTTAAAGTAATAAACAACAAATTATTCTTATCAACTTTTTTTTCTATTATTATTAACTTTAATATAATGTTATTGCTGATAAATTAGAAATGGAGTTTTGTATTAAAATTTGCTTTAAATTTAAAATGTTTTAGTTGTATTTGCGGCAAAATTATACTCTTTCTATATATTTCAAAATGGCAGTTTTAAAAATATATCAGAACTTAAGTTTTTTAAAGCAATGACCAACTTACATGTCAATCTTAAAGAAAAATGTTTAAATTCCAATCTCAACCAAGATAAAAATCACAAGTATACCTATTAAATTCCCTAAAACATTTCTAAACAGAGCCCTGCTCAAGTTACCTAACAAGAGTTTGCTCTATTTTCAGCAGGGGAAAAAACTCAACGCAAAAGTCACGCATAGTGACCGATGAAAAAATGCAAGTGTAGTTCGCAAGGCGAATCTTCAATTAATTAGATTTGCATATGGGATCGTCTGAAACTATATGACGCATAGCCACTAGGGTGGAGCGAAAAAACAAAGTTTTTATTTTCGAATCGTAATAGTGCGGAAAAGTTGCGATTGGTGAAGACGTACAAAATAAAGCAATTTTTGAAATCGGATAATATCTTCTGATCCCGCAACAAGCCTAAAATTTTTAAAAAATGAAATTTTCATGTGTTCATAGCGATTTTTTTTTTTTTTTTAATTTGTATTTCAATGGTTCATTTTAATGCTCTTAGACTGAAAAGTTCCGATTGGTGAAGCCTACCGAAATTTTAAAAAATAAATTTAAATCGAATAATACCTTCTAATCCAGGAACAAGCTTGAAAAACCAAAAAATTGGAGAATTTCAACTTTTTTTTTTTGGGGGGGGGATTTTTTTCTTTTTTTAATTTTCTCTTTTTTTTCTTCTTTTTTCCCGGTTATCATAGCATAAAGCCTTTTAAAAAGCACTATATTTTCCTTAAACATTACTTTATTTCTTGATTTTTAAGGTATCTTCTAAACATGCAAAACTATCATTCTTTACAGCAATGAAACATTTTAAAATAATAGAAAATTACAAAACATTTACCAAAATTTCTACAATCCAGTACAAAACTCCACTAAATAAAACACCCATTCATTTTGTGAGCTAATTTTAATTACTAAACTATAAACAGTTTTAATGCCGAACTAAATATATACAATTTCGTTATTGTCTTTTGAAGTCTGTCTTTTATATACATAACCTGACTACCCACAGAATCCTTTAACACTAATTAAACTAAAAATTAGTTTTGTCTCTAATATCAGACCTAGTTAAGTTAGGTAATATATAGAATGAGACTTCAAGAGGCAATTAAAAAGTAAGAAATTAACATATAATGAGGTAGGTATTAAAATAGTTTATTGTTTAGAAATAAAAAATATATATTGTTTATCTTATGAGTGAGTGCTATGTTCAGTGGATTTTTGTACTGAAAAAGTAAAACAAATTTAATTAATAGGTAAGGGTAATGAATTGTATGTAAATTATATCTATTATTTTTTGCCTATTACTTCCTGGGTATTTTTCAATGGGGGTTTTGCTTTTTATTTAAAAATAATTTTGTGTATAAAAAAAGTAGAAATCAACAAAATCTAAATGTTTTTTTCTGCACTAAAACACTCCTTATATACATGGCTTTCATATCAAATGTGTTCCAAGATCATCACCGAAATGCCCTATAGTAACCTTTTAAGCACAAGTTTCTCTGCAATCGTGTTTCAAATGTTCAGTTGTCATGATAACACGTTAACGTTTTTTGCATGTGGCTTATGGGGTGTTTGGGGCAGGCAAAGACATAACTATACCTTTGCCTTCCCAGCAGTGCCCTCTCCTTGTCAAATGCTTTCCAATCCTAAATTTTTGTTACACATTGCCCGACTTTACTTGGGACTTTCTTACTGTAGGAACCAACATAACCTTAAAGCAGACTAAAAGCAACTAAAAGGCAAAAAATAACAGATAACATTTACATACAATTTCTTACCCTATGAATTAAATTTGTCTTACTTTTTCAGTACAAAAATCCGAAGCCGAATAGGCCGAATAATTGGCCTCGGCCGAATATTCGTTGCATCACTAGTTGCAATAAAAAATTTAAAACTTGTCATTTTTACATTTCCCCCAACCAAAACTAGTTACTGCTGCAAATTACATTCCAATATTAAATAATCACATAGCAGAAATATATTTGGAGCACTTTTTTTTTTTTAAATTAATTGATTCTTAAACTTTTAAGTGTTAGTTACCGAAATTTCGTACGTTATTCTTAATAATAATAATGAAACAATAAACATCAACAAACTTCAACCTGCAAACAATAACTTAAAAATCAAACCTCTCACTAAAGATATTTCCTACAATTTATATTGTAATAAATTACAATGTAGTAAAAGAAATGTTGCTGACGATAAATTTAAAATGGCTTGCAATAAATGTTGCCTCTTTTTCAGCCTCGTATGGTCAAAAAATTATTTCATCTTTTATACAGAATATCACATCGCCAAAATGTCACTAAACTCACAAACATGGCACATGTCAATTTCTTCCTTCAATACTGATTTTAAGGAATGGACTCGTTTTCTCATTTGATCGTCAAGTACCATCTCTTCACGGTTTTATTATATCAGATTTTGTATGATTTGCTAAAAATGCAAAACAGCCCAAAAGGTTTTTGTATAGTATTTTCAACATTTCATTCATCTTGAATTCGGTCTGTGGACATTTTAAAGTTCAATAAACCTTTTCTGATAAAAAGTGATAAAAACGGAGAATTTTGAATTCCTCACTAATTTCTAGAATGTAATAAACATTAAAGCCTCAAACTTTTTGGAACTAATTTTCTTCAACCTTTGTTTTACTTAGGTCAATAAAGCTGTTCCTCCGGCTACCATTTCGTACTCCAAGCCTGATGTTGAACCTTGTAACTGCAACATTAATAATACTTCATGTGATGTCGAAAGTGCATGTGTAAATCGATCTATTAACACCGAATGTGTTAACGCAATTTGTACTGCTGTAGGAGTATGTCAAAATCGGAAATTTCAAAAGAGAGAATACGCAGAACTAAAGACAATTAAAACCGTTAATCGTGGATGGGGCACAGCCACTAAAGAGAAAATTGAACAGGTATGGAATTTTTGTTTTGGTAACAACAATTATGTATTTTCAGATAGAACTGGTTTTCGTGTTATAGTAAACTCCCGATTGTTTGGGAAATAGGTGGTACTGTAATCGCCAATAATCCACACAACATGTAAGAAACGTTTTTAGTGTTTGCAATAGCTAAAATTTAATAACTATTACAAATATTGCATTTAAAGCCTAGCAGAAAGTGATAACAGTAAATGTAAAAAAGTATGTATTCGTTAAAAGCTTATTGCTCATTATTGCACATTCCACATATAAGCAAACAAATTGTGTGAACAGATTTAATGAAGTGAACGGGGGTGCCTTTATAAGAGGGCAAGAACTGCGACCACAGGCCTATTGTACTATCCCCGTTGGGACCCTTAATAGAGCCCGATATCTGATAAACTTTAGCAGATGTCTAAGCTCGACAATTCCCAGGGATCTAAACAGTGGTATCCCAGATGTTTAACTCTGATTGGAATAAAAATCACAATCACACAGTACGTGTTTTGAGCTTTCTTCTGTCTCTAGGCAGCCTCTGCAAGCTGGATCATCAGTGAGACATCCAGTTGAGGTGCCTATTAAGAGAACAGTGACCAGTAGGGTGGAGCGAAAAAAATGAATTTTTGATTTTCGTAAACGGGTACCTTTCATTTACTGTGAATGAGGATAAGTAACAATTCTGTAAAATATTTCACTTTTGCGACGTCATCTTTAGCCTGCGCATTTGGCGTAAAGTTTAGAAAATTTTGATTTTTCTTAGATTTTTCAAATTTTTTAAAACAATATTGTAAATGATAAAACTAGTGACGGGTGGTTATTAAACGGAAGAAAAAGGTTTGAAATATACAAGGAATTTTTTAAAACCATTTTAGATTATGATTTCAGTTCGTACATTACGCTCAAAGTTCATCAAATTTCCCAAAGCTTCTGATATTTTCAACATTTTTAAACTTAGTATTTCCTCTCAATATTCACTTGAAGTGTCTTCAAGATTGTTTTTATTCATTTTGTTATTACTTTGAATAACTATAGTTTGTACTCCAAGTTTCGTCACTGAAGTTCTGCATATAAAATGTGTAGGCCCGCAGAATTTCAAACGAAGCCCGTTTTCTTGCGATTCTTTAACATGGAAGAATTAATTGTTTGAAACAAAATTTGAATAACTATAGTTTGTACTCCAGGTTTCGTCACTGAAGTTCTGCGGATAAAATGTGTAGGCCCGCAGAATTTCAAACAAAGCCCGTTTTCTTGCGATTCTTTAACATGGAAGAATTAATTGTTTGAAACAAAATTTGAATAACTTGTTAACCTATGCTAACATAAATACGAGGCCGAGGTAGTGTGGTCGGCAGAAGTGAAAGGAACAGATAGACATTTTAACAAACAGTATAAATTTATTTTGATCAAAACATTGTAAACATTGAAAAATCTGATACACCCAAAAAATTTTGAATTTTCAAAAAAAACCCCCCAATTATCGTTAGAAAATTTAAAAAGTCTTAGAATAGAATTTGGAGTTCACCCCTTAGAATTTTTACAAGAATACCATCTCAGGAACGGAAGTCCACCGGTTACATTTGATACACAGTCCACCTTTCTGGGTACGGCGTCGCAGTCAACAGCTCAACTTCTGCTTCTTGTCCGGTAGATAGGCCTGACGAGGTGTTCCAATATCCCAGGGATGGGCTCAGCCAGACACACAGCAGGTACTACTCAGAAGGAGCTAGTTGGTTTGGTCGCCCAGAAGGAGCTAGTTGGTTTGGTCGCCGCATGACCAAAATTGGGAAAGCCGGTTATAACCATGAAGATTTTATAGCGGTGGAATGATAGAACTTTCCGCAGTGACTAGGAGGTGACATTCTCCAAAAAAATCCCCGAACGTTAATTCGTTCGGCCAAATTCTTTAAAAAAACATTTAGAGTAAAAGAATTAATAATGCCTGCATATTATAACACAAGTGGTGGAAGGCTCCAGCCTTTTTCAAAGAAATTACAGCACCACAAAACGAAAAGCACGCTCCGCGTGCACGCCGAAACAACACAGCGCAAAAACAACAACACTAAGACATGGCCGGACAGATCAGAACACACAGCTTGGAAAAACTACCATTCTTATAGCTGCAGACGATGGAACGTAGTGGCGTGACGTCAAAACAAAATTTAAATAGAACTTTAGTAAAAATACAACTCAACTTTTAAAAAACACAGCTTAGGGAAATTTCTTAATTGTTTACCCTCTTCGAGGAAGCAAGTAGTTCCTCAACACTAAAGCTCTGACGTCACACCATTACGGAAAAAATGCACGTTCTGTCGTAGTGATGGGATTGTTTGCCGGCGTGCTAGGATGAAAATAAAAAATGGGATTTCTTTCCCCCCGGGACGTGCAGGCAAAGGAAGTAGGTGCACTTAACATTTTATTTTTATTTAAAAAAAAATTCGTTTAGGGACTCTCTCCAAGAAAAAATAAAGGGCCATGCTAACAAGTTCCCCCCTCTTGGAGAAAGTCCATAAACGCACAAAAAACACACATCAAAAAAATCCCAAAAAACACATGAAAAACATGATTCAATACTAATTGAAAATTAGTTTACATAGCTTGTCTAATATATTTCGTGACAAGGGCTTAGTGAAAATGTCCGCTTTATTTACATTTGTCCTAATATATTCAATGGAAAAATTTTTGTCCCTAACTAGATTTCTCACGAAATGATAGCGCACATCTATGTGTTTCGTTCGAGAGTTTTCAATGGGGGACCTTGAAAAATCAATGGCGGCGGTATTGTCACAATGGATAATGGCAGAACATAATTTAAAACCTTCAATGTTCAATTGGTCTATTTCATCCAATATCCTTTTTAACCAAACTACCTCTTTGGCAGTTTCCCCCAATGAAATATATTCGGCCTCCATCGTGGACAATGCCACACATTTTTGTTTGAAAGTCCTCCATTGAATCGGGACATCATCTATACAGATGATTGTACCACCCATTGAGACACGATCCTCACGATTTGAGGCAAAATCAGAGTCTGAAAAAGCTTTTATTTTAATTTCCCCTATTACACTTAAATTTAATTTATAAAAAATAGTATTTTTTAAGTACCCTAAAACGCGTAACAAAAATTCCCAGTGCTTTCTTCCTGGGTTAGCTTGAAATTGTGAAAAGATGTTTACAGCATAGGAAATATCAGGGCGAGTTTTCCCAGCTATGTATGCTAAACATCCCAATAGATTTCGATATGGCAATTTTTCCATTTCTTTTATTTCTAATTCCCCTTTTGGGCAGTCGTTCATCGACAAAATCGTGCCCCTCGAAATAGGAAGGGTAGAAATAGGGATACTATAGTTGGAAAATAACTCACACACCCGTGAAATATAAAAACCCTGGTGAATGTAAATATTCCCCCCTTCTTCTATAAATTCTATCCCCAGAAGTTTCCTTGTTTTTCCTAATTCTTTTATATCATATTTTGTCTTTATTTCTTCAATTACATTTTTCACTATCTCATTATTTTTTGCTAGAATAATTATGTCGTCTACGTAAATCAAAAGAAAAACTTCCCCGTCCCTATAGTAAACACAGTTACACCCTTTTACCTTTTTAAATTTAAACCCATGAAGAACCCCGTCAATTTCATAAAACCAGTTTCTTCCAGATTGGTGCAACCCATAAAGGGACTTCTTTAATTTACAGACGTAGTTAGGATATTCTAACTCAACAAAACCCTCAGGCTGACGCATTATAATATGTTCCTCCAAGTCAGCATACAAGTAGGCATTTTTTATGTCAATTTGGAAATGATACCATCCTAAAAGTGAGACAAATATCGCGAAAAAAACTCTAACTAAGGTGAAATCAACCACAGGACTAAACACTTCAGAATAAGACTCCCCCTGGACTTGTCGGTTACCAGAACATACCAGTCTAGCTTTGTATCTGACGACTTGACCCTTATCATTTTGTTTAGCATCATAAACCCAGCGATTTCCTAAAATAGGTTTATTTTTAGGTGGGGGGACCAGGTCCCAAACCCCACGTTCTTTAATCACTTGGATCTCATCTTTCATCGCTAGTTCCCAGTGTTTCAATTCTTCTGATTTTAAACATTCTTTATATGAATTAGGGACAATTACTTCAACCATACTAGCCCCCGGAGTGTCTATCATTTCCTCAGAGTCTTCTGAACTATTATCCCCTTCTTCCGGTATTTCACCGGTGTTCAAATTTTTGGGCGAAAAATCAAAAAGTGTAGGGTCAAATTTAATGTTGTTGACTTCGCAGAATTTTTGAATATCTTTTACCGTTTTAAACCGATTTTTCTTGTCTCCCATTATAATAGAGTAATAGATATCAATTCGATCTCCTGTTTTTCTTTTTACAGCTTCCCGTGTCCATTTTATCTCTTTACTGGTGGGTGGTTTATCACATTCCTCAATTTCTTCTTCTGGTTCTGAGTCCCCAAGAGGAGGTATAAAATTAAAATTCCTTCCCTGTATGTTTTTATTTTTATATTCCCCCCAGCTTAAATTTTCATTAAAATCGACATTTATAGTTTCGTCTACTCTTTTAGTTTCAGGGTTCCAGATTCTATATCCTCTGGTTTTTATAGCATAGCCAATCATTACACCTAAAGTTGCCCTAGGGTCGAGTTTCTTAAGTTTAATTTTAGGCTGACCAACATAGGCAATACAGCCAAAAACCCGAAAATGTTTAGTAGACGGTTTCCTACCTGAAAACAGTTCAAATGGTGTCTTGCCACGTTTTCCTAGAACTGTCCTATTTCTAATATAATTGAAACAAAGTGTGGCTTCCGCCCAAAATTCAAAACCTAACCCTGAGTCATTTAGCATTGTTCTTATCGCGTCTTCTATGGTACGGTTATATCGTTCCGCGACACCATTTTGTTGAGGTGTATATTTATTTGAACGCTCAATTCTTATCCCCTGATTCTTTAGATAATTTTCAAAAAATTTGTTTTCAAATTCCCGACCGTTATCGGAGCGGACAGCTAGTAACTTTTTACCTAAAAACCTCTCTGCCCTTCTCTGAAAACCTAAAAAAACTTCAAAAGCCTTATCTTTACTTTTTAAGAAAAATACATAAGCTTTTCGTGAAAAATCATCAATGATGGTAAAAAGATATTTCTTCCCCGCTAAAGACTCCTTTTGAAAAGGTCCCGCTAGGTCCATATGGACTAATTCAAGGGCTTCCTTGGACCTGATTTCTGGTAAAGGTTTAAATGAACATGATTTCTTTTTTCCCAATTTACATGGTTCACAAGTAGGTTTTGCTCCCTTCTTAATTTCTAATCCCGTTACAGCCCCCAGTTTCTCAGTATTCACAATATAGTCCATGTTAATATGGGCAAAACGTTTGTGCCATAACTCTAGGTCTAATTTCACAACATTGGACTGTTCAATTTTCAATTTGGAGTCCCCCTCAGGGATGACAACATTATTTACATTTAAACAGTTCATATAAAAATTTGGCTTAACATAATACAACTTATTAATTAAATTAGCATTAAAAATTTTAACATTATTTACATCATATACACAAATCTTTCCGGGAAACCATTTCATTTTAAATCCTTGTTGGTCGATGCATGAACCAGAAAGCAAATTGCATCGCAGTGTTGGGGCATAATAAACATTATTTAAAGTTACTGTTATCATTTTGTTGTCAGTTTCAATTTTAAAAATTACTTTACCTATCCCCTCGACTTTACTTTTTATCTCACCAACTGCCACCTCCATTTGGGTATTTTGGACTGGTTTTATTTCTGAAAATAAATTCTTATCACGGCAAAAATGTGCCGTACTACCCGAATCAAAAATCCAGTCATTATCATTTCTAGGGGTGGTGGTGGTATTGGCGGAGAATTCATTAATTGTGCAATACATTCCTGTTCGATATTCATTTTTACTTTTAACATTTTCTTTTGAATTTCGAATATCTTTATTTCTGGCCCAACACCGCGAAGCAATATGCCCTTTCTTTTTACAGTAATGGCAAATTTTACTTTTAAATGGGGACTTACCTCCCTTGCCTGCAGGACCAGTTTTTTCCTTTCTTGAATGAGCACTCATTGCAGAATTCCCCCCCTTCCGGTTCTTTATTTAAATACTTGATACGGCCTTCTTCGGATAAAAGTTCATTCTTGACATTTGAAAAAGTAAACTTTTCTTTTTCCCATCGATATATTGCCTGGACAATATTGTCAAAGTTGGAAGGCAAGTATCTAATTAACTGAAAAGTTCTAATTTGTTCTTCCATTACATAGCCATTTTCAATGAGTTGTTTAAAAATCCCCCCTAGCCTGGCAGCAAACAATCCCACAGTTTCATCATCTCTCATTTGACATGAAAAATAGGATTCCCATAGGGCAGCTACTCGGGCCAAAGATGGGGGTTCAAAATTTGTTTTTAAATTTGTCCACGCTTCGTGTGGATCTTCAAGGTCATCAATTAATACCTTTATTTCAGTATCTAAATTTAAATATATGATAGCTAAGGCCTTAAAACAACGTTTTTTATCAACGGGGGTAATTGGGGTTTCTAATTTATTTTGGGTAACTTCCCATAAATCCCTTTCTATTAGAATCATTTTAACATCTTTGGACCAAGAAGCCCAATTATGGGAACCCAACTTTTCTATGTTACAAAAATCTTTATCCATTTGTCAAAAAAATTCCGTTCACTCCGGTCGACCACAAAAAACCAAACGGTCTGCTACCACTTGTTAACCTATGCTAACATAAATACGAGGCCGAGGTAGTGTGGTCGGCAGAAGTGAAAGGAACATATAGACATTTTTAACAAACAGTATAAATTTATTTTGACCAAAACATTGTAAACATTGGAAAAATTTGATACGCCCAAAAAATTTTGAAGTTTCAAAATACCCCCCAATTATAGTTAGAAAATTTAAAAAGTCCTAGAACAGAATTTGGAGTTCACCCCTTAGATTTTCACAATAATACCATCTCAGGAACGGAAGTCCACCGGTTACAGCTGGTACATAGTCCACCTTTCTGGGTATGGCGTCACAGTCCACAGCTCAACTTCAATTTCTGCCACTTGTCTGGTAGACAGGACTGACGAGGCGTTCCATTATCCAAGGGATGGTCTCAGCCAGGCACCAAGAAATTATTACTCAGAAGGAGCCAGTTGGTTTGGTCGCCGCATGACCAAAATTGGGAAAGCAGGTTACAGCTATATAAGTTTCCTCTTAGGAACTTGAAGATTTTTATAGCGGTGGAATGATAGAACTGTCCGCAATGACTAGTAGGTGAAACTCTCAAAATCCCCGAACATTAATTCGTTCGGCCAAATTCTTTAGAAAACATTTAAAGTAAACTAATTAAAAATGCCTGCATGGTATAACATAAGTGGTTGAAGGCACAGCCTTTTTCAAAAAATTACAGCACCACTAAACGAAAAGCAGGCCCTGCGTGCACGCAGAAACAACACAGCGCAAAAAATAACAACACTAAGACATGACAGGACAGATCAGAACCCACAGCTTGGAAAGTCTACCATTCTTATAGTTGCAGATGATGGAACGTAGTGGCGTGACGTCGAGACAAAATTTAAATAGAACTTTAGTAAAAATACAACTCAACTTTTAAAAAACACAGCTTAGGGAAATTTCTTAAATTGTTTACCCTCTTCGAGGAAGCAAGTTGTTCCTCAACACTAAAGCTCTGACGTCACACCATTACGGAAACATACACGTTCTGTCACTAGTGATGGGATTGTTTGCCGGCGTGCTAGGATGAAAATAAAAAATGGGATTTCTTTCCCCCCGGGACGTGCAGGCAAGGAAAGTAGGTGCAATTAACATTTTTTTTTTTAAAAAATTCGTTTAGGGACTTTCTCCAAGAGAAAATAAAGGGCCATGCTAACATAACTATAGTTTGTACTCCAGGTTTCGTCACTGAAGTTCTGCGGATAAAATGTGTAGGCCCGCAGAATTTCAAACAAAGCCCGTTTTCTTGCGATTCTTTAACATAGAAGAATTAATTGTTTGAAACAAAATTTGAATAACTATAGTTTGTACTCCAGGTTTCGTCACTGAAGTTCTGCGGATAAAATGTGTAGGCCCGCAGAATTTCAAACGAAGCCCGTTTTCTTGCGATTCTTTAACATGGAAGAATTAATTGTTTGAAACAAAATTTGAATAACTATAGTTTGTACTCCAAGTTTCGTCACTGAAGTGCTGCGGATAAAATGTGTAGCCCCCCCCCCCCCCCTGCAGAACTTCAAACGAATCCCGCTCCCCGGGACTCTGTAGCGCGGAAGAATTAATTGTTTTAAACATAATTTGAAAAACTATTTGTACTACACGCTTCGTCACTGAAGTTCTGCTGCCAAAATGTGAAAGCCAGAAGAATTTCAAGCGAAGCTTGCGTCCCCGCCATCCCCTCTTGAGGAAACATGGTTTTAAACATAACTGAATATCTTCTAATATATGTACTACAAAGTGTCGTCACTGAAGTTCTACGGATAAAATGTGAAGACCTGCAAAACTTCAATTGAACACCTGCGCCCCTGCGATTCTCTTGCGAAAAAAATGTTTTAAACATAATTTGAAGAACTGGTTTGTGTACCTACCGCAAGCTTCGTCACTTTAGATCTGCGGCCAAAATATGAAGGCTTGCAGAATTTCAGACTAAGTTTGCGTCCCCGCGATTCTCATGTGGAAAAAAATAATCGTTGGAAACATTATTTGAATAACAAATGTGTTCTGCAAGTTTCGTAGCTAAAGTTCTGTGACCCAAATAAGAAGGACTGCAGAACTTCAAAGGAAGCCTGCGCAAGTGTCATCACTGAAGTTCTGTGGAAAAATCAGGAAGGTCCTCACAAGCTCAAGTCAAGTCGTCCGCACGTCTGCTGTGGTCTATATGGCAATTTTCACGGCACTGGCTACGGCGGCGGCATTATTGCCTGCACTGCCGTGCTAAGCGCAAAAGTGGTATCTGCAGTCGAGCTCAAACAGAGATATCGCTCTTTAACCTGTTAACCGGGGAATTAGCTATTGCTCAACTCGTTTCACAATGGGGACTTTTTTTTTGCAGCGATAAGTAATATCACACCTCAAATAGTAACCAAAATGTACTTAAGTCATAAATTTATTATTAATAAAAATATATAAAGCACTGAAATTCACAATAAGAATATTCAAATTAGAAAGTTATTACTAACATGTAAGATACTGAAATGCAGACTAAAATGAATCCAAATTGTGGCAGCTCGAAGTATAGATCATGCAGCGCCCGTTTTCCCGTTAATAGCGCTCAAGTTACACATTACAAGAACATGAAAATTCATGACGCATCGACAATATGATGGCATATATATATATAACCACTTTAAGATTTAATAGATAAGAACAACGTAGAACGTGATGCGTTCAATATATTACGATTAATTTCCATGACGAAAAATTTCGTCATGCCCATTGCTGTAGGCTTTTATGTATGACGAAATATTTCGTCATACCCAGTTAACAGGTTAGTTTTGCGGCTCCATGTATTTGATTCAGATGATACTTTTTCAGATTTTTAAAAAAAAAAGATTTCCCGGTCTCAAATTACCATTAAACTTTGCATTTTGGTAAAATACGTCACAAAGAGCCACCGGGTGACAATAACTCAATTTTGTTAAAACGTGCAGATACGACTTTTGTGCTTAGCACGGCAGTGCTGCTCTACGAGACATGGGCTACGAACGAAACGTTTTTTTTTTTTTGCTTTCGAACGATAACTTTTTTTTTGTGCGCTTTTGAACTATAACGTTTTTTTTTTTGTTTTTTTTTTTTTTGCTCAATTTTGAACAGAATTGTTCTGCAGCTGCGATGTCTGTTCTGCAACGTACGTCGCCGATTTAGTAGAATTCTGCTTTCAGGGTTAAAACAATTAAGAAATTTTCTTCATTGTTTGAACCAAGCAACAATTTTGATACAATCAACTATTTGGCAGAACACATTATACAATGTAGGTTGCAGTACTACTTACGTACATGCTGAGCGATGTTTTTCAAAAAAAATTTAAGCATGCCAAAATAGAGTGTAAAAACTGAACAAAATATGTTTTTATGCTTTTAAAGTAGTGGAATGCAGAGGGGAAAAAATAGGATTTAAAGTTTTAAACTACTAAGGCTAACAATGGCACAAGGGCACAAAGAGAAAGAATTAAATTATAAAAACAAATTGCACAAAAACTATTGTAGCTAGCCTGCCGCCATCATAGCATTGAACTAATCTGTAGTTTAGACAAAGATATTTATTTGATACTTGCTATCATGTTCCTCAGGAGTTTTACTCTTTTATAACTTTAAAGTGAAGAATGTTCGTCAAAAAACTGATAGAAGGCTTTAAATAAACAAGTTTGAAAATTCAACTGCAAGCTTTTTATAAATCTATAGGTAAATCTATAATTACCCTAGCTAATTATAAAGAGATAATTGAGCTATTATTAGACATGTTAGGAGCCTGTCTGAAAAAATCCATCGGCGAAAGAGAGGCGATATTCATAATGTTTGAGGGATGGCTAATGTCTTACATGCCATCAAAATATTTTCCTATGTAAGGAGATTTTTAATTTAATCAGGAGAGAACAAACCTAGATGCAACAATTTCTAGTTTCAGTGCTTTTTGGTACAGTAAAACATTAATATATAGAACATTAATAGATGCTCCACTTAATATTAAAACTCTTGAGAATACCTGAACTTGGGAAAAAAATCTTATGAGATATGAACGACCTGGAAATATATAGAGCTACTAGGAGCTTTAAAAAAGCACTTGTGGCACCTTTCTGATGAATTAGTTATTTTTACTTATAGTTTTTTATATAAAATTCTAGCTTAAAGAAAAGCAAATTATAACAGGAATAAAAGATGCAAAATATAACAAGTGTAGTAAAGAACAATTGGGTGTTTTTCAAACATGAACATTAGAGATTATTTTCTAACATCCTTCATCTTACACCCCAACAAATGCGAATATAATATCAATCACAGAATTTCCAAAAGAAAAGCAAAATAAATAAAGAATGGTGGATGACATTGCTGAGGTAAATATACATGTAATTCAAGAATTAAACATAATTTTTTTTTTCAATATTGAGGACGATAAGCGGTTTTTTTTACTTATTGTTGAAGAAAATTAAATAGCTATATTTGCTGAGACAGTAAAATATTTAATGCTAAAAGTCTCTCTTTCTCTAAATATATATATATATATATATATATATATATATATAAAGTTGAACTGCAAAACAAGCAGTTTAAATATGGCTTTAATTAAAAACTTCTAGCAAATTCCAGTATAACAACACTGCTTGGCAAAAAACAAACTTCAAATGCATCTGACACTATTCTTATTGATGCTTATGTAAAATGACCCTCTGAATCCAAATATGATCACCATTTCCCCCCATTACAGTAATCGCTCCCCAACGTTCAATGGTTATTGCATCTGTGAACATAACTGGAATCAATATAAATAATACTGAAAGGTTCTTTACTAAAGGAGATCTGCGGTGCAACTTGTATGTAACATGCGAAGGTTTTAAAAAATTGTACAGCGTGAAAAAAATTTTGGATAAGGGAGTCATAGAAGGGAGTCCGATACTCTTGTTTTGCACCAAAAAATAAGTGGAAAATTTTTGAAGCTGGAAAAAAATTAATTATTGGTGTCATATTAAATATTTTAGAGAGGGAAGGGGGAATACCCCCATGAGTCTCCTAACTTGCAACAAGTGTTTATGATTTTGAGCTTTTCACCCCTCTAGCCCTATAGAAGAATTTAAATAGTCTGCCGGTGAACTAAAATCGTGAACTTCTCCAAATTATTATACCCAAACAATTTTGAAATTTATTTACTGAGACCACACTGAGGGCAGTAGCAGAATGCAATTTAATATAAGTTTAATTGCAAGTGTATTTATTACTCAGTTCGAATTTTGTAGTTTTAAAAATATATTTTAAAACTAATCTTCGAAAATGTTGGGGGGAAATGAAATTCGAGGGGGGGTACTCAACCTTCCGTTTTCCAAATCGAAATTTGTAAAGGGCATCTGTTATACATCAATTAATAGTATAGAAAACGGGGTCCAGGCGGTCCTCCCCTGGGAAATTTTTAAATTGTAGCTTGAAAAATGCAGTTTTAGACGATAGTTGGTAAAATTCAAGGGACGAGGATTCGAGGAAAATTTTGGAAATAATCTTCTTAAAAATGCAATTTAGACAATCTTTGGTAATCTAAATGAGGTTCCAGACCTTTTTCGAAATTGAATTCTTAAAAACGAAAATTTAGTCATATCCGACTATGATAGGGAGAATGGGATCGGAGACACTCTCTCAAAAATTCGTTTTCAAAATTTTTTAACTCTAAACCTTGATGATATAGGGGCAAAGAGATGTGGGGGATGAAACCGAAAAATATTTTGAAATTTAAAAAAAGAATTAAAAAGTATTGTAGCTTATCTTTTGGTACGCTTACAGGATCGGCAATTTTTTTAATTGATAGCTCTAAAAATTTAATCTTAGTACTCAGTATAAAATTTTAAACCCTGCAAACTGTATTTTAACTTCTTATCTATTTAAAGCATATTCCAGAGACCTACGTTTTTGTCCCCATTTTGAAGGGAATTTCATAATAATATTTTTATTAAAAAAATTTAAAATGTAAATATGTCATCAATTGTTTACCCCAAGAAGGGCATCTGAACGATGAAGAACTGTCTTCCCTGACAAATTGTCTTGTATTACATTCATTACACCCGGGTACTAGCAGGTGGTAAGAGATGGCACAAAACTTCGTATCCTTTTTGCTAACTAGGCACAAAAGGGAACCACGCACATGATGGCTACGAACCCTTCTAATGATAAACATCTGACAGACAATTGACCTAAACTGTTGGTCATTCAGAAGTACATCTGCAGTAGATTGTTGATATACTCACGTTAAAGTTTATCAGCTCGTTTTTTTTTTTTTTTTGCTTTGGCAACCCTTTATTCAAACATTAGAAATATATGGCCCGCTCCCTTTCTGCAGTCGAACTCTAGAAATTTTGCTCTTCCCGTCTCGGCGGCCTTGTATTTGGTAGTTTTACAGAAATTACTTTTTTTTTTTGATAAAAAGTCTGGTTTATATGGGCCGGCCTTTTTGGCCCAAGAAAGGACTGGCCCTTCTGGCATTTTCCCAAACTCTTACATAGTCCAGTCCGTCCCTGGGAAGACACGGTAAGGAGCAATGGAGTAGATAGCTTTAAGAGAACTATTGATCTTCATTGGGGTCTTTAATTTGACTGGGAATAGCCTAGTTGAGCCCAGAGCCTGCTCCTTGTCATCACATTTGTATCTGTAAAATACACAGTAACACATTTGTATCTGTAAAATACAGCCGCAACAGATTTGCGCAGCTGGTAACGCTGATCTATCTGGAATGATCCCAAAGCTGCACCAATGTGCGCCGCTGATGGGCTATAATTCACAAGGAAATGAATAGCCCAAAAGTAGTGCCAGTGATCAAGTATCAACAAGCTAATATTTATAAAGCAGAATGCTGATAAACCCAGATTGCTAAGCTGAAGGGGTCAGTACTTACGCTAGTGAAAGATGAATAAGCTTGATTAACAAAAATAAACAATTTATTTAACAACATTAGTATAAAGTAAAAACAAGAAAAGTATTAACTCCAAGCCATAAAAAAAATCCCTATTAATTTATCAAAGTTATACCTAAACATTTCTCATACATTTATCTAACATCAATCGTATTATCAAAAAAGTCGAACCTAGACCTCACTTGACTATTACTTGAAAAAGGTCTGGTACATGACTAAGTACGATGATCAAAATTAACGCTACATTTCCGACTATTAAAAATAAACCTAACTACTTAAAACATAACATCCGCCTAACGCTCTTCACGAGCGAGCCCCTAGTCAAGACTACCTCCACGGTAGCTCACCGTTCAAGATCAATAAAGATCGAAAAAAGATAGAACGTCGGTCCACACGAGCTTATATCCCAGACTCTAATTTGCATCTACTCGCACGTGCTGTCACCGGAAAGCCGTGTGCAAAAACTTCTAGAAACTTCCACTGCGGGATGACGTTGTCCTCTGATCTTCCCTCAATGCAGGAGATGGCTTGTTTGCTCCTCTCTCATTCTTGTGGTGACGTCATGTGTTGCTTTCTCTTAGGTTTCTTCTGACTTAGCTCGCCGCTCGAGGATACATCGTAGCTTGACTAAATTACTTGTTTGTTATATAATGTGTTAAGTAATGAGATTTAAAGACAGGTAGGTTCCAGTAAATACATATTAAACTTTAGTTGTTATCAAATACCACCTGCTCCAATATGTTCCGAAACTTGTTTTTTTTTTTTTTTTTTTCATTTTTCTCCAAAACTTCTTCAAATCGTTTCATTATCAAAATTACTGTATATTACGAATTTATTACTGAAATCTTAAGCTCAAATGTCTATATTTTTATTTGTGTTTTACTTTTAATGTTGTAAAGTCATAAAACAGCTGGAAGGAAGTGCCAGGGTAAATGTGAGGCAATCTTTTTCACCCATGTGCTTTTTCAATATTTTTACTGAATTCAGTATTTTTTAAAATAGAAAAGTACTGAGTGCAGAACAAAAAGAGTGGCCATCACAAGTTAAACATCTACCAATTAATTTCATGCATCCAATTAAAATAGTTGGCTACATAGAACCAAAAGCCCATGTTTGTACTTGCAAGTGTAGTATATTATATCAACAATTTTGTATTTGCTCACACAGCGTAGCAGTAAAAATACTTTTATGTTTAGCACCTATTTTTATATCATTTTTTTTATAAACGTTCATTTTCTGTACTGAATAACTAATAAGTCACCGCTGGTACTTCTTAAAAATATATTGTCATTCTATGTTAAATATTATAAGCATTTTTAAAGTATTTCCGATCGAAAATTAATTTATAGTATTTTTGAGCTGTTGATATATTTGCAATATACTTAGGAGTTGTTTTTACTATTCATATATCGAAATTTGAGAAACTTTGCCTTTTTTGTGATTTTGACTATAACAAAATCTTTTACGTAGTGTGGTATGTTTTGAAAGTTTTGGATTTTGTTGTTAGTTTTTTTATGTACGAGGGCTGTCTGAAAAGTTTCCGACCTCGATATGAAAAAAGCAAAATTTATGAAACAAAGAGAGACGTTCTTATTAAGGAGTCTTTTGGAAACTTGGAACCGTAATTTTGGCTATTTTTAGTTCAAATTGTGTGCGTGACAGCCACACTAGTGAGTTGCTCCAACAGTTTTTTTGAAAATGGAAAAAATCGAATATCAAGCTCTGATTCGATACTTGTTTTAAAAAGGAAATACGCCTGCACAAATTAAAAAGGAGTTGGACTCTGTGTGTGGGGACTCTGCACCATCGTCTACAACCATAAAATTTTGGGTAGCGGAATTTAAACGCGACCGTACCAGCTTGAGTGTTCATGAACTCCCAGGTCAACCCAAACCTGCTATCACTGATGAACACATTGCTAAAGCTCATCAAATGGTGCTGAATGACGTAAATTGAAGGTGATATATATAGAAGAAACTATGAACATCTCTAAGGAATGCGCATGCCACATTTTAAATGAGAAATTAATCACGCGGAAGCTGACTGCACTTTAACTGCCGCGTTTGCTCAATTTGACCAGAAACGTGTCCGAATGAACATTTGCAGCTCACTTCTGGCACAATGAACCAGAGTCTTTCTGACGACTTATCACTGTGGATGAAACCTGGATTCATCAGTACACTCTAGAAACAAAAACGCAGTCAAAACAATGGACTGCAAAGTGAGAACAGCTCCACAAAAGCCAAAACAGTTCCTTCTGCAGGAAAAGTGAAGCCGACCGTTTTCTGGGATAGCCATGGAGTGACTACCTTCATTGACTACCTTAAAATGGGAAAAGCCATAACAGGAGCATACTATTCTACTCTCCTTGACAAATCGAAGGAGATAATGGAAGAAAAACGGCCGCATTTGAAAAAGAAAAAAAGTTATTTTTCATCAAGAAAATGCTCCTACTCACACCTCAGTGGTTAAGTGGCCAAAATTCACGAGTTAAGGCTCGAGATCGTTGAACACCCACCCTACTCACTAGACCTGGCCCCAAGCGACCCTTTCTTGGTCCCTAAGCTGGAAGAAGCACTTGGAGGACAAAGGTTTTCTTCAAATGAGGAGGTCATAAACTTTGTTAACAACTTTTTTGAGGACACATTTTCACCATTACTTTTGGATGGGTTAAAACGATGGGAGCATTACTGGATGACGTTTGTGGACTTGCAAGGATACTATGTCAAAAAGTAACAGCCAATTTGGACGATAAAAATATTTTATCTATGTTAGGTCGGAAACTTTTCAGACAACCCTCGTATATATTCATTTATGTATTGTATATGATATATGTGTCTGTGTGTGTAACCCTGAAATATTAAAAATGAACATGAATGAATGTCGACTTTCCGCGTAAAAATTCAGTCTTTCCCCAATTTCTTTGGTATTTGAAAAAAAAAAATTACTAGCTCATGTCGACATGAAGCAGATTTCGAAAATTCCATCTTAGAGCGTGCCGAAATATGATTAACAACACGACTCTTAGTAGCAAAATTGTTACGTAGGCTTTTTGAATCTTAAATATGGAAAAAGTAATAAAAAACAAATGAAAGATTATATCTTTATAAACAGGATGTGTTTCTGAGTACATGAGGTCAAATACAAGGTCTTACAAGGTCAAGGCTTGCTTTGAGAGCTCTCTGTACGAGATAAGTTCACGGTTCATGGTTCTATCCTTTCATATGTAATTAAAATAATTTGTGATTTTTTTTCAAGTTGATTGGTTGTGGGAAAGCATGAACCTTATGGACACACACACACACACACACACACACACACACACACACACACACACACACACACACACACACACACACACACACACACACACACACACACACACACGTTATTGAAACGTTATGCTAATATAAGTACATTACCATGGTGGAACCTATCACAAATTGTGCGTTACTTTATACAAGACATATCAGTTAAGTTACTCCATAACAGTGGAGGCAAGCAGTGCTTCCACCATATTTATGGAGTAATGAGACACATTTTTATAGTGCAAATTGTTAACAGCAAATTTTTATTAAGATCAGAAAGTTCTTGAATATCACATAGACAAGTGTCGTGTCACCGGAGGGTTACAAGTAGAATAATTCTCTCTCTATAAAAACTGAAAAGAACTCTACTTTCACTCTAACTTTTGTTAGTCAATATAATGTGAATGAAGTTATCACACCAGGTGGGCTTTCTTTTTGTAGCAGTATGACTGCTATACTTGTACTAGAGTTTGAAAACAAGTAAGAAGGAAATAGTTATTAGAGGCCAGTGAGATAACTGTTGTTGAGTAAATGAAATAAAATAATATTTAGGGGAAGACCGCTTATATTGGACCACTGCTTAAATTGGACCTCGGGCTTAAAATCTAGTACAGAGATCTATGCTACACTTTAACGGTAGAAATATCAAGTTTTAGGAATAAAATCAATGTGTATGAAGTTTTACCAGTCTTCGAACTGCGTAGCGTGAGTTACATCGTGATTTATGTTGAAAACGTGTGTGATCTTATTTCGTGGACTTGTATCTAGTAAGATAGTACTAAAACTTGTAAACTGAGGTAAACTGCTGTTATACCATGATGATCTGTGTTTAATAAGGATTACATCTATGTATTTACATACGCGATTGTGACAATTTTTGACAGAGAAATAAGCTGAAGAATAAAAAATGGCATGTTTTCCTTTATTGGACCGAAAAAATTTGGTCCAATAAAGGAATCCGGTGGTCCAATTTAAGAATATGATTTTAAGCAAGACTTTTTATTAATTGTAACAAAAAATAAGTGACTCATCTGATTTAATAGCTTAGTTAAGATTATTTTAAGCATACTTTAACACCTATTCACGATATTCATTTTTTTATCAAGCACTTTTTCTAGAAGCTACAAATTCTTAAAACATATGTTTTTCTTTCTCTTTTTCCATTAAGCTGCAGTTTCAGGGTGTTAAACATAGTTATTAATTTAAATAAAATTTATGCTGGTTTACCAAGGAAAAAAAATGAAATTCTTCGATTTGCTCGAAAATATTTTTAAAAGATACAATTTAAATGCTACTAAAATGTTCAATGAAGATGAAGCCGGTCTTTTCACTGTCCAAAAGCCCCAAAACATATTGACATATAAAAGTAAACACCATTTTGGAGCAGAAATGCGTGGTGAACGTGTTAGAAACACACTGGCTATTTCCTGCATTAGCCCCCGCCCCTTCCCTACGCTCCTCCACGTATGAACTTATAGTAAAAGTACCCCTGGTGAGCAATATGCTTGTTCAAAAGAAGGTTGGATCACAAACGATAATTTACACAATTGATACAGCATTTCATCAAAACCGTTAAGCCAAGCAATGTAAAATGAATGTTCTTCTATTAATAGATAGGCACAGCACTTACATAAAGAACATAGATGCAATAATTTTGGCCAACGAGAGCGACATAATAATGCTTTCTCTCTAAGCACACCATGCACGTAGATAAAGTCTTTATTCAGTCTCTATCTACGTATTTTAATCGAGCATGTGATGCATAGATGCGAGAACATCTAATGAGATCCATTACCCAATACTGCGAAGAGGAACTGTTTTGTAACTCTTATGGGCAAACCGCGATCAAGACCATGGCAAATGCTGCGAGTTGATTCCAAAAAACAGGAGTTTCGCCTGTTAATTGACATGTGTTTAATGGCATTGACTTGGCTGGAGCAGAGTTAGAGGTAAGTATAGTCCAGATAAAACTACTCAAAGTGAACAGGCAGGTTCAGTGCAATTTGTACTGTTGTTCACCATGTACAAGAACTAGCTACGACGTAAATTAGTACAAGCTCTGCAGAATCAGCGGAGAGTTCTCATTAAAGCATGATTGTCAATTTCAACTATGATTTTGTAAAGCCCAGGCTCACATATCACCTTACGTAAAAAATAGAATAAATAGGCTATCTCAGCAATCATTCTAACGCCGTATGAAAGAAGCACAGAACAGAAAAAGTCACACAAGATGAAGCAAGAAACGGCACAAAAGAATTGTTATTGCAATATTTGCCATAGAGATAAAGTGCAAAACATGATTAAGTGCATGAAATGCCACCGGTGAGTTTTTCAACACTGCCTGAGTGAGACCGAAGCAAGAGAAATTATATTGCAAATCCTGGAAAAAAGTGTATTATTAAAATATAAATTATTCTATGATTTCCTAGCATGGTCCAATTTAGGAGGCGCATGGTTCAATATAGGCGCATATATTCCTAAATTGGACTTTTGCAACTTTTTGTAAGATAATTTTTTTTTAATTATTTCTATATTTTTAGAAAATTTAAGCTCCTAGGGCGGTTCCTGATTAAACTTAGCTTACGATGCTCTATTTTGTATTTTTGTTTTGCTTCACATTGAGCGACACAGGCCTCCTGTTCTTAGGGGGTCCAATATAGGCGGTCTTCCCCTAACAGCGAATTATCTATGAAGAGTGGCAGTATATCGAATACCGCATAGACATTTTTTTTTACTTCAGGGTCGTACATGGAGCAGTTACAAAAACTTGAATAGCACTACTTTCACCGTAACTTGGAATAGTTAAAATAAATAACTACCACGTTCGCAGGTGGGCATACCTTTTGTTGCTTTATTACTTTTAAGCTATGTACTGCGATTTTAAAGTACGCAAAAAACAAAAAATTATTAGAGGTCCATGAACTAAACAAGGCGAGAGTTTAAAACGTTTTTCACCTTTCAACGAATGAATTTATGTAGAGAAAATTACAACGTTAGTTAGGCACAAATAAGCAGGGAAACTGAAGACACGTGTTTTGGCGTAACAAGGAACGCCTTTTTCAATGAAAAAAAAATACGAGCTTGTGCCTAACTAACGTTGTAATTTTCTCTACATCTATAGCACAAAGGTATTTGTAAAATGAATTTATGTTATTTTTGAATGTTTGTCACTCTAAATATTTCAAATTCTTTGGATAATGGTTTGTTTAGTTGTTTTTTTGGTTTGGTTGATAATGGTTTGTTTATTTATGGTTATTGGTACAATATTATTATGAAGAACGCATTTTGCAATGTTCATTTAAAATTATTTAAATGTTTTCTTTAAATGTATGTATTTTTTAAGGGCATAAATCGTTTAGTAGATATTTAAAAGCAGTGATTTATTTATTACGTATCCCAATACGATACATGATTATCACTAGTTTGCTCGACACATTCTCCTTTCTGAGACAGTGTTTTTAATGTTGGAGAAGCAGTCTGATTCTGCTAGTGGTTATTTTTCAGAACAGTGAGAACATGAACATCTAATCAATTTCAATGCAGCATGCAACCTTTTCTTGGATTTTATTTTGAGTGCATTGATTTCCAATGGAAAATAAGAGCGAATATTTCAAAAAAACTATATATTTTGATCTCCAGTTGAAGCTTATAACATTTCTCTTCCATTTTCCAATACTTTCAAAGAATTTCTTTATTAATATTATCTTCGTGATAGGATGAGACCGAATTTAAAAAATTGTATCGTATTATATTTTTTAAAAGGGCACAAAATCCTTATTCTTTTGCAGGAACAAAAACCATGAATAGAGAAATCGTTATCAGTAATAAAACAAAATATTTTTGCAACGAAAATCCCGATAAGAATATTCAGAATAAAAACAAATTGATTGTCTCAATTTTTTAAAAAAATCCGAAATTGTTTCAAAAATAAGCATTCTAAATACAGCAAAACCTCGATTTTTCAGACTAACTAGGATTAAAAGCAGTTTGGATGAACGAAAATCCGGAAATTCCGAGTAGTAGGGGAATAAGTACAGCAAGTCTTTAAATAAGTAGACATACTGTTTACGACGAGGAAAAAAAAATTGTAGCTAAACTAAAGAATTGTTTACAAGACATTAAAAAAAGAAAAAATCTTAGCAAAAAGTTCGCCCATTATCTTTTGGTTCAACTACGTATGTTGCTTTTATGAAGCAGGATCAATAAGAACTGTTCATAATTATAGTTCAGCTGCAGTGGTGTTTGCCAGATTAAAAATATGTATCGTATAATCTCTGCGATCATAATTTAACAAGCCATAAATCCAAATTTTGCTGCAATTCATTTTTTTGAATTTAAAATTTTATTACTGTAGGAATCTACTTATGAGCGAGAGCATTTTTCTATATATGGTAGATTGGGGAAATTGATGTAGTTTTCAAAGTTGAATTACATATAATAGCGCATTGGTTTTATTTTTTTTAATCTAATTTATCCACAAAATATAGATTTTTGTGATGGGGAAAAACATAGTTTTTACTGTGAAGAACATATTTTCACCGTCGAAAATTAATCATTACAAAACTCTTCCATTTGGACATATTCCCCCTACCGTTGTTGAAAATGCCGTTAGTGTAATTTCGGTAGGGGAAGACGCCGTATATGAGGTTTTTTGCTCCAACTACTGCAATGTATTTTATTGAATCCCATTTTTTCGACGGTTCGGTGTCGTTCTCTAGGTCTATGTTTCAAGTAAGATCATTGTTTTCTCTTGGACTTGTCGAAAAGCTACGGCATCTTCCCCAAAAGAAAATACGGTGTCTTAGCCAAAGCCATTCAGTTCTAATTCGGGTACTTATCAGAGCTGTAAAAATGTCAAAACACAATAAAAACACCCCCTAAACCTGCGGTAAATCAAAAACAATATGTATACTCTCAATATGCATGCTCCTTCATTGTGACGGTTAGCTGTTTTTGTTGATTTTTGTGATGGAAATACGGTACAACATCTTCCCCAATATGGCATCCTCCCCCAAATTTCCCTATAGTATCATTTATGAAGGTTAAACATTTATGTCTTCTAATTTTTCCCAACATGTTTTCCAAGGAGATAGATCTTTCTTTCTTATAATGGCAGATCTATGCAGGGTCTGTAATCTTAATCAAAAGAACTAGCGAATGTTCAGCAAACCTGTAGTTGCGTTTTTGCTTAGTTTAAAATCATAAATGCGAACGTATTTTTTTTTTTAAAGCTACAAGTTTGATCCAGATATTTCGGAGATTCGGATAAACTAGGGCCAGAAAAGCAAGATTCTACTGTACTGCAAGCGTGGAGTAAATGTTGTTAGCCATTTGATACCAAATCACCGGCTGATAGCACTTAATCCTACGTTAGGCTGCACAGCTCGTACGATATGGTGCGTTTTTGCTGTCTTACATTGAAACTTCAGAGGCTAGTCTTATTGGTCCGCATGGCTTTATTTGACGCACTTATTTAATACATTTCTTTACACAGCTTTTTTACTAAAGTGCAGAGTCTTTTCAAACAAATTTTCTGAAGCACCTACATTTTGCAACTCAAAACAACAACTTAATTAGTAATTTTAGCAACTCAAATCATGTTTTTATTCTTGGGATATTTTATAATTATGTTTAGAAATAAGTTTGTGCCTTCGGCATGATACTTTAGATGCTAAACTTCAAAATGTTGGAAAGCCTTTTTTCAGTATTATGGGGTACATTTTTCCTTCTTAAACGATGCAGTAACGGCGTAATCAAATTCCATAAAAAATTATTGATAAATAGTTTAGTAAATGTGATTAAAGACTCAGGTTGTTATTTGAAATTTCAAAATTTGTATTTATTTTAGTATGGAAATTGTATCCTAGTAAAATTATATTCGTAATATTTATGGAGTACTTTATTCTCTTTTTTTTACAGCAGCTAGGTTGCATAGTAATTCAAATAAAGAGTGCTTCGTCTATTTCTTCATATAACAATACAGCCTATTTTTTTTTTGTAAAAAAAGGACTGTGGGCAGTTATTTGGAAGGCTTTCTGCAACAGTAACTATTTTTTATAAATTAAATCGTGAAAAAAGCACCAACATTATTATTTTTATCATTAATATGTCTCCTTAAGCGTCGCGTTTTGAAATAACTTTACAGTTAGAATAAAACTTAAACGTCTTGGACTAAATAGCAACAAATAATTAAAAAATAAATTTAAATAAAAAAAGCTTCAAAGTTAGCCTTCTGAACACAAAATAACCTCATTTTATTTCTATTTTCGTATGTAGTTACCATTTTAGTTTTATTAACAATAATACGAAAATTGGCTTAACGAAATTAGATTAAATTTTGAAATTATTTGAAACGTTTAGGAAAAGAAAAGTTAATCGTGTCTCAAAAATTAAACTCTTAACTATTTCTAAAGACTTTAAAAAACAAGGTAAAATCATGCAACTCACCATTACAATTCCTTAGCATAGCAAAATTTGAAGAATGTTACTAGATCTCTTTTAATTGTTTAAATTCAAAACTGCTATTGGTTTGCTTTGAAAAGAAAACAAGTTATCTGTACAAAGTAAGAAAATAATGATAAATACCGTAAGCTTCAATGTACCATTGAAAAATTTAAGTCTTTCAGTCACCAGTATAGTAAAAAAAAATATAATAAATAAAATATAGAACCGATTGAGAGCTGACATCGGATCTACTTAAAAATCATTTTAGCTCCTAAAATCACGTTTTCTTGAGCCCCCCCCCCGCCCCTTTTTTTTCAGGAAAGAAGCATCAAAATAAAAGTGGAAGAAAAATTTTCCTTTAGTTAAAAAACTCCCAAAAAACTTTTTAAGTATCATTATATGAGTAAAATCACCGCTTTCCAATGAAGAGAATGTGATTCAATTTTGCTTCTTCTTTTATTTTAGGCGAAAGAAATAAGAAAAAAAAAATCGATGAAAAAATGACACAAAGAACAAAGTTGTAGAAAGTTTGCTCAGAGAATCTAGGAGCTTTATTACAGCTATATCAATTTTGCTTTTTTTCATAAATCTTCCCTATTTGTAGTAACTAGTATAGTAACGTTATAAGTGCTTTCTCTTTGTTGTCGTAAACGGTTTCATAAAAAATCTTATAGTTGCTTTTATTTTTGTTTATTTTTTTTTATTTATTATTTTTCGGACTACTAAACTTCGTTTCTTTTTTTTTTTTTTATACTTTAAAGAAAAATACATTTGTGTATAAAAATTTCCCAAAACGAATAAAGTCTTATACTTATTTGGTATCAAATGATACGATATATTTTTACTCTAACACAGACTAACAAAATCACTGTTGTTTTGAGTTTTGATCTTGATTCCCATTTTTTAAACAAATAGTTAAAAACATATATATATTTGGCTTATACAGGGTGTTCCAAGTTAAATGTCATGACCTTTATTTCCTCAACCGTTAGAGATAAACATGCAGTTCATTTAGGAAAAAATCTTTAAATTACGAAAGGAATTTTGGGTCTTTTCAATGTTTTTCAAAAAATCAAATTTTGAAAGAGTTACGAAATTTAGATTTTTATACAGCCCCCCTGTCCAATCAATCATATTTAGTAAAACATTCTTAACACTGTAACGTTTAAAACTAAAAAAAAAATCACTGTTCTACCACAAAAATTGACCGAGTTATGACGTTTTGAAAAATCAAGATTTTGAAGGATTTCGCATTCGGTCCCTTAAGCGATCTCTCGATGACATCATGAAATAATGCAAAATCTTGATTTTTCAAAACGTCATAACTCGGTCAGTTTTTGTGGTAGAAGAGTGCTTTTTTTTAGTTTTAAACGTTACAGTGTCAGGAATGTTTTACTAAATATGATTGATAGGACTGGGGGGCTGTATAAAAATCTAAATTTCGTAACTCTTTCAAAATTTGATTTTTTGAAAAACATTGAATCGACCAAAAATTCCTTTCGTAATTTAGAGATTTTTTCATAAATGAACTGTATGCTTATCTCTAACGGTTAAGGAAATAAAGGTCATGGCAGTTAACTTGGAACACCCTGTATATAAACAGGCATTTTTCATGTGTGTGTATTGTTGTTTCTGTTACGCTTAGACTTCGTCCACTGAAAGCTTCTATTGGGGTACACCTCCTTACACTTTTATTTAGAACTTAGCTTATCATGGGCTTGTAAACTATGTAACACATGTAAAGGGTCAGAAACATATTTAAAGTGGACCTTTCATTGCTACAAATATGCAAAACACGCCACCTAAAAAATAAAATAAATAAATAAATCAGCATATAGTTTTCATTTTAATTCCCAATTCTTATATAAAAAATGCATATATATCCCGCCTATAAATTAAAGAAAAGGCCAATATCCTAAACAATCAACCAACATTTATTCAGCTGAGAATGAATTAGGAATTCAGGACCAAATGAAAATGATATATATTTTAAATGATTGTTACATCTTTTACCGAATACCTATACCTCAGTGGTTAATTCAAATTCAAA
>JAXGGA010005078.1:0-81536 GCA_038373865.1 Uloborus plumipes
ACAGTTTGCTGATTGTTTGACAACAAAAAATTATTTTCAAAGTTTGAACTAATTAATTTTTGTAGGACTATGAAATTGTGCGCCACAATATTAATTGCCTGCTTACTGGGGTATTTCAAACCTCCTCTGTCACAATTAGTAATGTATTCATATTTGGAATGATGCGGTAAAGCTTGATCAATTACCAATAAATCTTTACAGTTATCGCATTTTAAACGTTTTAGCACTAGATGTACACAATAACCAGTTAAGTATGTAATTAATGGCATTTTATTGGAGATATCTTCTAAATCCTGACTAGTTACATATATTTCATCATAAACAATGTTTGCCGACTCATCCACATTTTGTAATGTTTCAGTTTCCTCATCATCGGGAAATTCTATTATTATCTCTCCTCTACTTTCAGACGTTAAAGTTAGCTTGTGCATAGAGTATGCCCTAATTTTGCTCTCAATTTCATAGACCTGTCTAATTGACACATGATATTGTGTACCTGCCATTCTGCGATACAAACCAAATCTGAATTCTAGCTGATCTGTTTGAATTTTTTCCGGCAAAAAGTAAGACATATTTAGTTCCGAACAACAAAACCTTGTTATCTCTATTAAGCAATTAGTTGTGATTCTTAAGCAAATAAAAAAGTTAATGGGAACATAATATATGAAAAAACACTTACCTAGAAACTAATCTGCTTCGCATTCGCTTCAGCACAACGCACGTGGTCAAGCTTCACAGAGCGTGCCCCGTAGTACTCTGAGGGTGAGGTGGCAGCTCGCCCCCAGTTCATGACGTCACGGGGAAAGGGGGGAGCTCTAAACCGGCTTTGTATCGAGTAGGCAGTGGAGCGGGCCGGCCATGGAAGAGTCTGAAAATGACGTAGGAAGTCTTGAGCAACTCTTGCTGTATGCGGACGAGCATTATCTTGTTGGAAAATTGCCCCTGGGAGACCATTTAGGAAAGGTCCTATATGGGGTCGAAAAATATCATCAACGTAACGTTGGCCGGTTAAGTTTCCACGCATCACAATTAGATTGGACCGGCAATCATAGGATATGGCCCCCCAGACCATTACACCAGCTGTGCGGGCAGTGGGACGTAGAACAGTGTGGGAGGAATTGTACCGCTCACCTGGACGCCTCCACACCCCTACACGGTTATCATCAGTCCCTAAAACAAACCGAGACTCATCGCTAAACACAACTTTTTGCCAATCTGTGACATTCCACATTGATCTGGCTTGGCAACACTGTAGACGCAGTCGCTGATCAATCCGACGATTTCTTCTTGGGTCGCTATTTTCAATGTGCCTGAGTGTATATAGTGAAAATGCTGCAATGCATAAGTGTTGCACTTTGAACGCAAAAAACTCTAATATTTCGCGCGGCGACTTTAGTTTTTTTTTTTTCTTTACTAGCAGATTTTCTCATTTCTCGTACTGAAAAATATCTGCTTAGCTTCATTTATTTAGTTCCATTTCTTGACTTTCTTCACTACGAAAAGAATCGACCGTCGAACTAGTTCAATATTGTTTTTCATTTAAATTATAGTACTGAAATGCATCTATCTGTTTCATTTAAATTATTGATTTTGCTTGCAATGAAGAGAATTCGTGAACGATATAAAGTCGAGTGTTTAATTCGTGGAAGTACTTTTGATGAAGATTATAAACGAAAACATGAGGCATTTTGCCACGGTGGAAGACATATCTCCGTGAAACTTGCTGGAGCTCCAAAAAAATCCATTTGATGCTGCAAGAAAGAAAATAAAGACTGCTTCAAGCAGCGAATTATCACCATTATGGGTTAGTTTTAAATTGATCTTTTTTTTCTTCCTCTTTTAATTTGTTTAAATGCATTTTTTTTACTCACTGATTTAAATCAATGGACATAGGACTCCCACACTTGAGAACTTGTCGCAGCTACTTTTTGGAAGCCCCTTGTTTAACGTGAACATTTTTTCATGTGCAGTTTAAATTCCTTTCCGGGCTCTGATGTCACAGTTGCGACTTGGTAAATCCGCCACCGACCTCAATAATGGATGGAGGAGCCCACAAGGAGTTAACCCACAAAACATAAAAAAATGAGTTATCCAACTCTGATGGTAAAATATGTTGCTTTTTACATTAAGCAAAAATGATTTAAGCCCTATCAGCGTTTCATGGTAACATATCATTGGTATATTGATATAGAGCTTATGATTTTTGCCAGAGTTTGTTGACTTTCCCATTATCTCAAAATCAGGTTTTTGTGGGTTAACTCCTTTTTGCATAATGCCATTAGAAACAAATTAATTTCTTCGTTAAAGGTCGTCATGCCTTTGGAAAAAAATGTGTAAAAATTTTAGACAAAAGTTAATTTTAATCTTTGTTAAAATTATTTTTCAGACATTATGCCTTTTTCTTAGAATTTAATAAAATTAGTTTTCATCATTTTCAATAAATTATGCATGTAATATATGAAGAAATTGTGCTGAAAAAAAATCCCGTTATAATTTCGCCATGGAAAAACAAACTACTAATAGTGTATTTTCTGTGTAATTGTGTGTGTGTGTGTGTGTGTGTAACTTAACCTTTTTAGTCTAGCAACTGATTCGCGTCAGTGGCGCAGCCATAAGTAAAAAGATAAAAAAAAAAAAATCAAAAATGAACTATTCGTTTTTCATACATAATTTCCCTACACTGCAAAAAATGAACTGTCGTTTTTACAGTATAATACTGGCAGCTGAGTTTCCAATTTAAAACTGTAAAATGCAGAGTAATAAACTAAAACTAGCAATCGTACAGTTTCTCAATGTAAAGTTAGAAATTTTACAGTTTTTTGTCGTAAAATTTAACTGTATTATACTGTAAAAACAACATACATTTTTTACAGTGTACTCGAATTCCTAAATCTCGAAGTTTAATGTTCCGTTATACATAATTTTAATTATGATGAACAGCTATGATTGATGAATAGCTATGACTATGTGTGTAAAACTGTGTATTTTATTTTGTATATATAAACTTAATTCTGTTGTTTCACAAACCTGTCAAATGACCAGCATGCTTTAATTTGTAAACACTCATCATATGTGCAATATTTTATAATCTGTCTTGCAGTCAATATGTTTTAATCTATATATAAGAAATCCAATCAATCGCTTTGACGATTCAGCATACAACCCTGTTGTTATTTATCAAAGTTCTTGTTTTTTCTTTTTTTAAGTGCTACCCATCGTCTTTACTCACAAAGTAATTGTATAAGGTTTGTGTACATACTCGTATTTTTTCATTCGGCACATTTTGAAGTTCCATTCGGCAAATTGATACTTTCCCTCCTCCCAAAAATTTAAGCTCGGGGCGCCCCTGACCAGGGGTGCCCATCCTTCCCGAGCTCAATAGCGCAAATTCCCCCCCCCCCCTAAATTTTTCACAACATTCTTGAGCTTTTTATTTTTAATTTGACCCCTCTTTTTTAATTTATTTATTTTTTTAAATATGTCTTTATATTTTTAAAAATATTATTGATTTATTTTTATAAATATTATTTATTTATATTTTTCAATTATTACTATTATTTTTTATATATTATTAATTTTTTTAAAAGTTCGAATTATGCGCAGAATAGAATCGCTTTTTTCTTTTTCAGACATTCCAAGCACACACACGCACACAAAATAAATAAATAAATAATAAAGAAATAAAAAAATAATTGAAATTAAAAAAATAAATTAATAAATAATTTAAATAAATTTGTTTAAAAAAATCCCCCCCCCCCCACCAAAATTTTGATGGCGCAACTTGCGCCATAATCCCCCCTTGTGAGCACCCCTGCCCCTGACAACAACGGACTACTCAGATAGCACACAAGTTAGTTTCACAACTCATCAGTGATTTGGAAAATGGCCATCCATTGCACCATTTCATTTCTACGTCTATGCAAGTCACTGAATGTCCAAAAAGACATTAGCTATTACAAACAAGAACATAAATATTGAAATCCTTGAGGAAGGTTTCGAATGCGATTAATGTTTCCTTCTTATTGTCACCAGAACTCATTCCTGAAATGGGCCATTCTGTGCGTCATGATCAGCCTCACTCCGGTATTCCTCCCTTTTATGGAGGCGATCAATAAAGAATATCAAATATACGATTGATAATGTATGTAGAAAACCTGTGGCTTGGCCTCGAATGCAGAGTTCTCCACTGTGTCACTCGTGCGTAATTCCAATGAGCGAAATCAATTCACGTAAATACATTTCAATTCTGCACAACGTAAAAACGCTGTTGGTTTCGATGCCAAATTTTTACCCATTCAATGATAAGTAGAATAAATGCTTCAAGTTTCTGAGTTGTTTTCCATGGAGAAAAAAATCAATACACGCAATAATATTGCGAGCTATTTAACAGTGAGCAAGGTGAGCAATGAAAGTGACTATAATTCGATCATGTTTTAATATTTTCAGTCGCAAATTATATCAAGCAATCCAGAAAGTAAGTTCAGTTTAGCAACACTAAAAAAGGAAATGATCAGTTGGAACTAACCTTTAGTCAAACCTAATCAGTTTGTCTTACTGGCAGCTCGTCTTATCCGAAGAAAAATACACTACAAACCATAAAAAGGATATCGCAAATGCAGTTCGTTTCAAGCATGTTCGAATTGCCGAGGTTTGAATATTTTAAATAATTAACTAATGATCAATTTAATTTTCACCCTTGTTTGAGCAGTTGTTGCAAAGTGGCTCGAATGTTTAGATGTCCCGCCTGCAATTGCAACCATTGGGTAACGACGGGTCTGAGTTCGTTATCGTCTCGGTTTTGCTTGCAAAAAAGGACTTTAGGTACTTGAAGAAAAGATGAAAATCGCTTCATATGAGATCCAGGCAGTAGGGATGATCACTAGTCAGTCACACAGAGGTCGGTCCGTCATTTCGAATCTGTCCAGGGGGAGGAGGAGTAATGGTATATTCAATGTAAATTTTATGGCAAGAAACAGCAAAAGACACGCCCACTTTCATCAAAACGCAAAAATTTCCCAAAGTGGGTGTGTGTGTGGGGGGGGGGGATGAGCAATTGACTCCCCGAATCTCTCAAATGACGATCTTGATCAGAGCCTTCCCTTCAGATGACGAAACCACTCTCCATGTTGTATTGTTAAACCAAACAATATTGTTGGTGAATTTTACAAGCTTTGCTGTTCTAGTCTAAGATCCCACCGCAGTTTATCTACACTCATAGCGTACACTCATCACGTATATATCAAATTAAACCACATTTTTTTCTGATCGTGATGCACTAAGTCTTCGTATGTAAAAGTGCCCGAAACCTATAGGCAGCCTGGCCTAAACGGGACATATGAATGTAGTATTTCTACACTCATTGCGTACACTCATCACGTATATATCAAATTAAAGCTGAGTTTTTCCTGAACGTGATGCACTAAGGCTGCCTATGTAAAAGTGGCCGCAACCTCTAGACAGCCTGGCCTAAACAGGTCACATGAATGTAGTATTTCTACACTCATCGCGTACACTCATCACGTATATATCAAATTAAAGCAGATTTTTTTCTGAAAGTGATGCACTAAGGCTGCCTATGTAAAAGTGGCCGCAACCTGTAGGCAGCTTGGCATAACAGGTCACATCAATGAAGTATTTCTACACTCATCGCGTACACTCATCACGTATATGTCAAATTAAAGCTGATTTTTCCCTGAACGTGATGCACTAAGGCTGCCCATGTAAAAGTGTCCGCAACCTCTACGCAGCCTAGCCTAAACACGTCACATAAATGTAGTATTTCTACACTCATCGCGTACACTCATCACGTATATGTCAAATTAAAGCTGATTTTTTTCTGAAAGTGATGCACTAAGGCTGCCTATGTAAAAGTGGGCGCAATCTGTAGGCAGCCTGCCTAGCAGGTCACATAAATGTCAAATTCTTTGTTTATGTAACTTATTTAGACCCGGCTGCCTACAGGTTGCGGCCACTTTTATATAGGCAGCCTTAGTGCATCACTTTCAGAAAAAAATCAGCTTTAATTTGATATATATGTGATGAGTGTACGCGATGAGTGTAGAAATACTACATTCATGTGACTTATTTAGGCCAGGCTGGCAAGAGGTTGCGGTCACTTTTACATAGGCAGCCTTAGTGCATGACTTTCAGAAAAAAATCTGTTTTCACTTAATATATACGTGATGAGTGTACGCGATGAGTGTAGAAAGACTACATTTATGTGACCTGTTTAGGCCAGGCTGCTTAGAGGTTGCGGCCTCTTTTCCATAGGCAGCCTTAGTGCATCACGTTCAGGAAACAATCAGCTTTAATTTAATTTATACGTGATGAGTGTACTCAATGAGTGTAGAAAGACTACATTCATGTGACCTGTTTAGGCCAGGCTGCTTAGAGGTTGCGGCCACTTTTACATAGGCAGCCTTAATGCATTACGTTCAGTAAAAAATCAGCTTTAATTTGATCTATACGTGATGAGTGTACGCGATGAATGTAGAAATATTACATTCATGTGGCCAGTTTAGACCAGGCTGTCTATAGGTTGCGGCCACTTTTCCAGTGGAAGATTAGTGCATCACTTTCAGAAAAAAATCTGCTTTAATTTGATATACATGTGATGAGTGAAAAAATTTGAGATTTATGTGACCTATTATGCAGGCTACCTACAGGTTGCGGCCCCTTTTACAGAGGCAGCCTTAGAAGATCACTTTCAGAAAAAAATCAGCTTTAATTTGATATATACGTGATGAGTGTACGCGATGAGTGTAGAAATACTACATTCATGCGACCTGTTTAGGCCAGGCTGCCTAGAGGTTGCGGCCACTTTTACATAGGCAGCCTTAGTGCATCACGTTCAGGAAAAACTCAGCTTTAATTTGATATATACGTGATGAGTGTACGCAATGAGTGTAGAAATACTACATTCATATGTCCCGTTTAGACCAGGCTGCCTATAGGTTTCGGACACTTTTACATACGAAGACTTAGTGCATCACGTTCAGAAAAAAATGTGCTTTAATTTGATATAAACGTGATGAGTGTACGCTATGAGTGTAGATAAACTGCGGTGGGATCTTAGACTATTAAGACTATCACTAACGACGAAAAACAAAGACAGTGTCTTCTTCAAGTGGTACAGGAACACAGAAAAGGTTTCAAAGTTGCAAAAAAGTAACCTTAAAAAGTATTGCAAGAATTAATGAGCGAATTACTACATATTTAATGTATTTAAATTTGTTTTTTATATTTTTTCCGTATTTGATTAGTTTTCATACTTTTCTGCATTTCATTGGTTTTTCAGATATATAGTTCATTTTGTGATTGCGCGCTTTTTTTCTTCGGAGATATAAAAAAGCAATAAAGTAACTTTATTATTATTATAATATTATTTACGTTCGCATTTGTGCCACTATCACAAAATTTGAAGTACTCCTAAATGTAAATATAGTTTACTAAAATTTTGGGTGAATAATTCAGTGTATATAAAGGGCCTAAATAAGACGGTAAGACGAATAAAAATACAAAGGCTACTTTTTTCTATAGATATCACTTACGACCACGTTTTTGTCAATATCACGAAAATTCAAGGCGTTTGAGCGCCCTCTAAGTATTAATATATTTCGCCAAAATTTTGCACAAATAATCAGTGTATATAGTGGCACAAAATAAGAGGGTAAGACGCACAAAAATACAAAGACTACTTTTTTCTGTAGATATCATTTACGATCACGTTTTTGTCAATATCACGAAATTTCAGGGCGTTTGAGCGACCTCTAAATAGTAATATATTTTGCCAAAATTTTGCACAAATAATCAGTGTATATAGTGGCACAAAATAAGAGGGTAAGACGCACAAAAATACGAAGTTTATTTTTTCCATACATTTCTGAATCACCCTACTACACAGCCAATATTCACATGACACTATTATGAATAATTAAATTCCAAGATTTTTAAATTGGAATGCGCAAAACATGAGTAGTTCACTTTATTTATAATCGGACAAATTTTGCCGATTAATTTGTCGATTTTTTTTGTAATAAAACTACCGTAAGTATGCCTTGAAGAGGAAAATATGATGAAAAAATTTGAAAAAAAAAAAAAGAAGAGTAACACGTAGTATGAAAATGTACCGAGTAAAAAATAACGAATTCAAAAATTATTACTGAACGAAATATTAAAAAAGATCCTCACAGTCGGTATTCACTTGATCAAGATCATCAATCTGCCGATTATCAAAAATTGATTAATCGGTAATCGGCCAATTTGCTTATCGGTGCATCTTTAATTTTAAGCTTTAAAGACAATTAAACTTTGAGGTAGAATGTGAAAATTTTGTGGGCGTAATGCTATTAAATATCGGTGTAAATAACGTGTCAGTCAAATTTTGTGAATTTTTCTTTTTTTAGATTTTTCGTAAATGGATGGGACAGATGTGCCTACATAGTTCATAAAAGATGCAACGCTGCAACTGCTTCCCAAATTGTGATTAGTTAATTATTCAGTACACAAATATTTAAATAATAAACCACATTGTTTACATTTAATTTTTAATGGAAATGTAATTTTGGAGAAAAATAGAAGCACGGACTTATGAATCTGGATGAGTTTCATTTTCAAAAGACAACATGGTGTATTTTTTAAACAATATAAATTTTTTTCCCTTATATTAAGATTTTGGTGTCTCATTAGCATAATAAAAAGTATGGTTTATTTTTAGTTTTATTCGATTATTTGAAAAATAATTATGGGCTAAAAGAATTGAGCTTTAGGAACATTTAAGCCATGTTTCTTAGGAACAAACTACCTGAGGGAAACTGGTCACTCAGCTAGGGGATGAAACACAGTTAAAAAAAGACAGAGTACATTAGGAAATCTCCCATAAATCCTTATGATTAGTTTTTCCGTTGCTATCTTTCACACCAAGACGAAAAAAAGTCTGAACTGAAAAAGAGAGAGAAAGATAATTATGTACGACTGCTGAAACATAAGAAAATTAAATTGAACTTTCAATCCCAATGCTTGTTACAATTTATACTATTTTGTGTAAAGATTTTTCTTTTTTAATTTAACTATAAAATATTATTTTATTATATTTTTTGCAATTAAATAAAATATTATATTTAATTTTTTATTCAATTTTGCATTCCGTACATATTGCTTTGTATCAATTCTCATTTCTGCACCTCAGAACCAAACTAACGTGGGTCCATCTTCGTAACTTTTTGGAAGAGGGCGGAAACGATTGATGCATCCAAAGGATGAGATTCGCGCTGCTTTAATGCTGCTAAATAATTGTGAAGGAATTTCTTTTATAGAATTATGTTCTGTTGAGTCGATAGTCGATACAGAATAAGATTCTACATACAATGCAGTACTGAGTGTAAATCGCCATTTTTGGACTTCAGTCGTTTTAATTCTGAGATACACATTTTAGAACGCATCATCGCTCTAAGCTTTACATATAGCGAGTGCAAACTTTTTCACGTTTGAACCTACATTTATAGCAATTTCTGAAGGGCCCGAAAGATTTTACTAATTATAAGAATTCAAATCCTGAACTATTATTGTTCAGGATATATTTATATTATATTATATATATAATATAATATAGATAATATAATATAATATATGTATTATTATATTTATATTATATATATATATTTATAGCAATTTCTGAAGGGCCCGAAAGATTTTACTAATTATAAGAATTCAAATCCTGAACTATTATTGTTCAGGATATATTTGTATTATATTATATATATAATATAATATATGTAATATAACATAATATGTATATTATTATATTTGTATTATATTATATATAATATAATATATATAATATAACATAATATGTATATTATTATATTTATATTATATATATATATACATATTTATAGCAATTTCTGAAGGGCCCGAAAGATTTTACTAATTATAAGAATTAAAATCAGGAACTATTATTGTAAGAAACATTTGAAAAGGACAGAGAATCGCCCTTATATGACCTTTTAAAACGCAATGGAAATAATTTATTGTTCTTGGTTTTTTAATACTATACTGATTTTAAAACGTAAATTGCTTTGCAAATGAATATTTTAGAAGAACGAAAAATAAAATTGGAAACGAAATATTCTCATGAATAAAAAATAAAGTGTTCGTGAATAGCATTTTTAACGGCGTTTGTTATTTTCTCGGTGAATTATGCTTAACGGCGTTTATCTTCACGCAATTCTAAATAAATTTTAAAACGAAAAAACTTTGAAATAAAATATAAAAAAAACTTTAAATTTAAAGACTATTTCTGTCCGCTCATTCGCATTGAAAAGTATGAAATAAACTAAGTATTCGATATAGTGATTATAGTGTTCAGAAATTTCAGTTCATCTTTATATATTTATATTTACGTTAATGCTAAAGCAGTCAATATAATAAGTAATTCTTTTCTTGATTATAATGCTCAAAAATTCCAGGTCATCTTTATATATTTATATTTACGTTAATGCTAAAACAGCCAATAAAGTTTAAATTAAAAATTTGATTTAAGAAATAGGCGGTATAGTAAAAGCTACTCGTAATAAACAGTATACCGTTTATTTCTTAAATCAAATTTTTAATTTAAACTTTATTGGCTGTTTTAGCATTAACGTAAATATAAATATATCAAGATGACCTGGAATTTTTGAGCATTATAATCAAGAAAAGAATTACTTATTATATTGACTGCTTTAGCATTAACGTAAATATAAATACATAAAGATGAACTGAAATTTGTGAGCACTATAATCACTATATCGAATACTTAGTTTATTTCATACTTTTCAGTGCGAATGAGCGGACAGAAGTAGTCTTTAAATTTAAAAAGTTTTTTTATATTTTTTAGTTATTTGTTGTTCACATTTATCTTTTAATAGTTGATCTGTCGGTTATACCATTTTTAATTTTAACGTTACTCGAATAGGTAAGTGAATTTACTGTACATTTCTGATGTAGAAAAAATTAGAACAGCTTTCTAGAATTAAATAAATTTGAGCCGAGGAATATGCACAGTTTAAGGTTACCGTAAAACTAGTTCACAGATAATGAGGTGGTAATTTTTTTGTATAAATATAATCACAGTGTGTTTGGCTAGCTTAAGGAAAATTATACTATAGAAGCATATACATTAAATAACTACCCGTTATTCAGAGTGAATTATTCTGAGTAAATAATATGGAACAACCTATATAAAAGGACTAGGATTCAAAAAAAAATGCCTCCGCTTTTAGGAGTGTCCGTTAAGAGATGTTTTGGGGCCGTGGTGGCCCGATCGGTAAGGCATCGGACTCGTGTCCGGAGGGACCCGGGTTCGATCCCAGCCGATCAAAGATCCACCGTCTTGATTAATGGTGGCTGGGAGGCGTTAAAAATGTCGTGGTCACAAAGTCTCCAAGTGAAACGATACCTCTGGGGGTGCTGGGCCTAGGGTTTGCTCGACCCTAGGTTCTGGTTCAAAATTAAGAACAGAGCGCTCTTAAGGGCCCTATCCCGGTTAAACCACGAAGCTGTGGTAGGTACGGGGGACCCTGGAGTGTGAAATGAAATAAGAGATGTTTTAAATAGATTTTGTTTTATCAAACAAAAAAATACTTTGATTCAGGAAATTTCTTTATTGTTGAAACATTTTTAATTACCAAATGATGAAAATTGTTTTGTTACTCTCCTGGTACGTCTTGTTAAAAATTTGACCGTTTTGATGAGTGTAACACACTTAAAGTGAGTTCCCTCTATTTTTCTCTTAATAAGTTCCTAACAAAGAGAAAGAACAATTAAAAAAAAAATTAAGCACTTATTTTTGTAAAGTTTGTGATTGGAAAATCTGGTTTTTGGAGAATTACCCTCATCTTATGTGATGTAAATATGCGCTCACCCAATGAAATTCATAATGCTAACAAATGAACACACTTGAAATAACAAATTTCACGAAATACAATTATTTTCCTGAAATGTACAATTTAGCATGATGTACAACGAAGTAGTACGTGAGCCGTTTAAGATTGGGAAACGCAGATTTACAATGAAATTTTTGCATTTAGTTAAGATAAGCGATACGATTCATTTATTAACATTAAATAGCAGTTTTTATCGCAAAAGCATAGCTGCGCTCTTACGACTCAAGTAAGGGAATACAAGACTAATTGAAATAGCAAGGGAGTGCGAAATGTTAAAATATTTCACCCAGTTTGCAAAGCAGACTGTCTGGTAATAATTAAAGCGTGTTATCAAACAAATACTTGATTCTTGTTAAAAATTTGTTACCTTTAAAAACAAAAAGGTATTTGTTAGTGGAAGAGATTTAAGAAATTTGTTATTTTTGAGGTATTATTGCACTTCCACGTAATTATGTCAATCTTTATTAAAGCCATTATTATACATTAGTATATAAAACCATACAGGCTCATACCTACGTTAGCAACAGCAAAATTTAAACACAGAAATAAATATCGGCTACATATTTTCTTCAAAGTGGACAAGTCTTACTAGTCAATACTTACTAGTACTTAATCTTACTAGTCTTAAAAATATGTGTTATGAATATTAATGCCAACTCTATGCCACAGGTTATCTTTTTCAAATATCAGTAAAAAAAACCTACGCAAGTAAAGCAATTAGAAAATTTAATTCAAATTGCCAAGTTATAATCTGTTTCACCAGAGTTGAAGCGTTAACTGATGAAGAGACCCGGTCTTACACCAGGGTAAAATTAAATTTTGAAATATTGTTATTTTATTCGACTAGGCTTGCGTACTTATTATTTTAAACATTGAGAACATGCAAACTAGATTTTAAAACATCGAAATATTAATGAATATTTTTTATTATTGCATCTTCACAAATACATTATGAATAACTTTACACAACATTAAGATTCAACAAGAGTTAATGTCACTCACGTTGGATGTCCTCTTCCTCAAAGCTGCATCAGCCAATTAACTTTCTATTGCTGCGCTTATGCAAGTGCTGGCTGCTTAGGTGCAAATGATGCTTATACTGATACATGCAGCTGTATGACGTATAACTCAAAGTTACTGATGCCATTTTTAAGTAATAAATAAAAAGGTAAAATTTTTGGAAAAAGAGTTAGAATTATTCAATTTGCTCGAATGTCACTTACTGTTGGGAGAAAGGATGAAAGTAGATGTTTAGAACAAGTAAAAAACACTGTAACGATCATTGAACAGGATTACTAGGTGAATAAATTAAAGAAAAAGAAAACGCTTTTCTAAATTAGCCAAAATCGAAAGACAAAGGGGGGGGGGGGGAGGCAAAACATGAAATAAATTCACCCATCCCTCGAGTATCTTTAAAATATTGCAAAAGAACCATATTTGAACATTAATAACACTGTTCTTACACATTTCCTTTCATGTGATTTAAAGCGCAATTTAAGTTACAAATATCTTTTTGTTCTAGCTTTAATTAATTTACCTTTTTCGATTTGTTCTTGAATGAGTGAGTTTGAAAGTACAGCACAGTCCGCGTGGTTTTTTTTTTCTTTTTGTTATAAATTATATAGGGGCTTTAGGGGTGAGAGGTCAGAAGCACCTGCACTGGTAACAACCTGCGCGCAGCAAGCGGGTTGCCGGTTGAACCATTCAACTTTTGCACCAGATATGATTTTCCTGCTGTTATGATTTCAATCTTTTGGTTGTTTATATAGGATTTCTAGAACAGAGGTTGTAGGAAGATTCATCTCCTAAAAAACTAGATCACGAAAACCTGGTTCAAGGTTCAGACAGAAGAAAATTATGTACTGTTGGCACTATATATCCGTGAGTTTATCTTAATAGAAAATCGTTAACTCGAAAGTTAGCCTATTGAACGGCGAATATTTGTTGTTTACTTTCTGTCGCAACATTCGGTATAATGGAAATTTGTGTGTTGGGATTATTGCTGAAAGGAAAATAAGTGTAAACTTGACATACACTGTTAAAAAAAACCTGAATTTTCAGGAAGATTTTTACTGATTTTAACAGTAAATTTCCGTTTTCGTTTCAAAACAGAACTTTTCCTTGAAAAAACGGAACTATTCCGTGAATTACCAAGTTGGAGAAACAAAAAACGGAATTTCCCCGGTTTTGTGGTTGAAATATATCGAACGAGGAAGTTAAGAGACAGTCTGAATCAGTGGTTGGAAAAACTACATATTTTTCGTAGCGAACTACAACTACAACTACTTTCTTATAAATGTAGTTAACTACAGCTACAACTACTTTTTTTTAAATGTAGCGAGCTACACTACTTTTGAAATGTAGTAACTACTTCGCTACTTTTTAAAAAATAAATAAATAACAAGAATACACCGATTGAAGATCGACCGAAAAAATTCTAAAAGTGGTTTAGATTAAAAAATTACCTCATTCGAATATGGAATAAAAATAGGAATTGTCTTTGAATTTATTTGTTACTTTTCCTTTTTGTTCTTTTTTTTTTTTGCTAAAATTTATCCTTTTTAGATTTTTTTAAAAATTTTTACGAATATTCGCTACAAGAAAAACCTTGTTTTTTTTTTTCCTTCGTTCTCTTTTTTTTTTAAATTTTCTTCATTTATTTATTTATTTTTTTAATTTAAAAGTAGTTTTCAGAAATCGCTACAAACTACAATTTTTTTGTATCGCGCTACTCACTACTCTACTTTTTTTTTAAAAAAATAGTGCGCTACACTACAAACTACTAAAAAATGTAGCTACTACAGTAGTTTCGCTACTTGTAGCGCGCTACTTCCGACCACTGGTCTGAATAGACTTGGCGCGTGCGCAGAAACGACGGAGACAGCATAAATGATTCATAACTGAATCAAAGTGCGCAGTAAAAGTAACGCAAAGTCATCGAGAATTAATATGCATGTTTAAGCTTCTGTGAAAGCGACTAGTATTATTCGCATTAGCATGGAAAAGAGGACATCTGGTGTCTCGTCGTTTGGATAGCTACTTTACAAAAAACATCACAGTCGAATGTTATTTAATCGTGTTCCTCAGGACGTTATTATGTGTGCCATTTTGTTTCCATTTGAAAATGCTTCGTCGAAGAGCGTAGACTATTGTTATAGCATTCGAAGAAGAATTATTCCAGGATTCTGCGTAGTTAATCAAATTGACTGGAAAAATAATTTGGATCTTTTCATGTGATTAGCATTTCCTAGCTCAACATTTTTAAGAAGACTTCTTTTATCGCAATGGATAGAATCAAAATGGGCAACAAAAGGGCGTGTTAGTATATTTTAAAATCTACTCGCTCTATTGTTGCCTTTTTTGAGCAACAAAAATTTGAAATTTTTATTTAAGAGGTAAGAATTTTTATTTTTGTTACTGCTATTTTTATTTTAATCTGAGTCCAGACTTAACAGTTAGTTATTTCATGATGTAAACCAATTGTGCATTTTAGTAGTTGCGTGTATAAACTTACTGGTGCTGAGGGTTAGTAAAATTTAGTGAAATGATTTTTGTAATTTTATGTCAAGATTTAAAAGCTTAGTTTCAAAACTTAGCTTTTTTACTTTATGACTTTACTTCGTTAATGTGACGAAATTAATGTTGTCAAAACTACGAAAATGATTGTCAATTTGACGATACTAGGATAAAGAAATATTTCGCTACATTTGACGAAATTCATCCCCAAAAAAATGACGAAATGTTCGCTCGGGGTATATTCTTGGAAGTGATTTCATCAAAAACAAAGAAAATTCGTTAATTTTGAGAGTGCATTTCTGAAAGTGTTGATCACTATGAACACCATAACGTAAATATATATGAAAATAGAGGAAATCAGTAACAATACAGGATTTTTTTTTTTTTAAGGAACCACGAATGTTTAAAATTCAGAAAGGAGAAAAAGAACTTTCGGAAGAACTTAATTTTTATTCAAACATAAGAGAAAATATTTTTAAAAGAATGCACCTTGTTAATACTTTTTAATTTTTTGAAGTTATGCGCTCAGAAATACTATGCATTGATCATTCCATCTTCAAAATATTTGAGTATTTTATGCGAGATTGATGTAATCTTTTCAAAAAAATCATGTTATTTTAATGAACTAAAATTTTTAATGAAAAAAAAAAAAAAAGCCAATTCTTGTATTGCTTTAGTATTTTTTTTAAAGGCAAGATGTTTAAAAGTTTGAAGTATATGAGCGGATATTTTCAAACTTTTTCTGAAAAACAAAATTCGTAAGAGTTTTAAGTTTACATTTTTGCTCATCATTTTGTCTTATATATATATAATTTTCCGGTGAGCTAGTTTACGCTCCTTTTTAAATTGCTCTATTTTTCTGTTTCTCATTTTCCCATATTTTAATCACCCACATTTTTACGTTATAGGCTTATACCTATACGCTTATACTTTATATATGCAAGCTGGAAAATTATTGAAATTTTACAAAATAAACAAGCGCTTTTATAGCAGCTTAATATTAATAGCAAATAATATATGAAAGTTTAATAAATTAGTCCTTTAAGTGGCGCAAAATGTGTAGATTGGAAAAAACAACAAATGAACAAATTGAAATTTTAAGAAACTTTAGAGAAACAGCACATTACCCATGTTTGTTCTTTTTTATGTTTATATTGTTTCGCAAATTTTCAAATGTTTCTTAAAATTTCAATTTGTGCATTTGTTGTTCTACACAATCTACGCATTTTGCGACACTTAAAGGACTAATTTATTGAACTTCCATAGATAATTTGCTATTGATATTAAGCTGCTATAAAAGCGCTTGTTAATTTGCAAAATTTAAATAATTTTCCATCTTGCATGTATACATATAAGTCAAAGCGTATAGGTATAAGCCTAAAACGTATAAGCGGGGATAATAAGAACCGAAAAAATGAAGAACGGAGAATTACGAAACGAAAAAATGCCTAACGGAAATATAATTAACGAAACGGAAACACTCCGGCAACTCAGCTGCCGTATATTTTTTCGTTATTTTCAGGAAATTTTTTTAACAGTGTATGAAGAAACCTCTGTGAATTAAAGAAGTAAGTGAAATAAAATAAATTCTTCAGCGCCGGAAAAACGGCAAAAATATTTTTAATTTTTTTCATACGAGGAGTACAACTAGGGTAAACCGGGGCACGTTTACGCGGATTTTTTTCAATGTTTTTTCTGATTTTTATATTTCAAGTTCGAAAATTTTAGACTTTATGGTCTTATAAAGTATTTAATAAAGGAAAGTTTGTGCATTCAGTTTTTGTCCTGTTTGAGTCGAAAAAATAATTTTTAGGTCAATGTCTGTTGAGTAAACCTACCCCGTACACAGGGTACGTTTACGCAGTTTCACTTACTGACCCAGTCTTACTTACAGAACAGCATTTTTTATTATTTTGCCATCCAACTTAGTTATACTGTTCTCAAACAAGGATAAAGTTCTGCTAATATTCATACATTTGTTTATTTTTATCTAAGCATTCTTAGTTCACAATAAGATTTAATAAGTTGAACACAAAATTTACTCAATTTGGCGAAAAAGCAGGTTATCCTCCCGCAAATGCTACATCAAAGCTCGAGGGACACTAAAACTTGTGAGAGTACTTGCTAGGGAGCAGCATCAATCTGTTACGACTGGTGACACACAAATTATAACACGTTTCGAAAAAAGGGCACTGGGTAAACGTGCCCCGGTGTGTCCTACTATTTAGAGATTGATCAAATATTTCTAGTTACAAAGCATTGCTCAGTCGATGATATGCGAATTGTATTCAAATAAAATCTTAATATAGTACAGTGAACTCTCACTTATACACCGCCTCATTTATGCGCCTTTTTCACTTATACGACGATTTTAAACGGTCCCGGCGCATTACACAGAAAAATAATGATAGTATCATTCGTTTATGCGTCGCTCTAAAGAAAAATATTTCACTTATGCGCCGAATTTTCAGTAAAATGTGAAAAAACTATATCTATTTTCTTAATAAATAAGCATTTTTCTTCACTTTCTTTAATCCTTCACCTTTATTGATCACGGAAAGTATTTTTTCCGCATGAACTAGAGTTTGGAGAGGGACAATTACCTATATTATGGTTAGTTTTAAAGGGAACAGTTTGTAATTAGGTATGCTACAATTTTTGCTTTCTCTTTATCATTGTAGTTACGTTACAGTAATTGTCAAACCGTAGTAATATGTCCCTTATCTATAGAAACATTCTTATTCATTCTCTCATTGCAACCTCTGTTGTGTTTTAGTCCTTTAAATAGGCTCGTTCACTTATACGTCTCTTTCACTTATACGCCTTTTCTGTTGGTCCCTTGGGCCGGCGCATAAGTGAGAGTTCGCTGTATATAAATTATTGCATTGAATTTTTTAGAAATTTCAAGAATTTCATTTCAGAATTGGGCGCTATGTATTTCTTGGACTAAAATTCCTTTTGCCCGTTTTAATTTCTGCTCAATAAAGTTATGAACAAAAATTTAAATATACAAATAACTAACATGTGGCTGTTTCTCTGTAAACTCGTAATTGGCTATTTTTATACCGAGTATTTTAAAAATAATAAAGTGTTATGAAGTAATTGTCCCTCTGAATTCAAACACAGCATTAATACTTTGCAGCCCAATTGTATTTGGAGCGATAACAATTTTTTATTTTTTCTAGAAATTATCTAAGTCCTAAAAACACAGTCCCTGTCTCAATCCTATAATCTAATACTTAAAGGCAATACTTCAAAAAATCTATTAACATTACAAAAATTTGGCAATTTATATCTAAAAATAGAATAATGAAACTATAATATTTTCTGAAATAGAGTCTAGTAACACATTTCTGAAACTTAATATTGTCTGAACAACATTGTTTTGAAACTTAATATAATAGTAAGTGCTGCCGGAGTTTTTTCAAACAGTCCTCTGTCACAAATTCAAAGCTGCAATAGAAAAAATATGCTACCCTTGCAAATGTGTTTTTGGCCTGAAGTTTAACGTGATTAGTGTGAATTTGCCGACATAGTTGGGAACGGTGGGGAAACGATATTTGATTTAGTTTCAGAACCACATTTGTGATGAAAGTATGCATCGTGGTCGTTGCGAAAACAGTTCTCTGGAAAGTATGCATCGTGGTCGTTGCGAAAACAGTTCTCTGGAAAGTATGCATCGTGGTCGTTGCGAAAACAGTTCTCTGGAAAGTAATTTTATTAATGTTGCTTAGTTTAATTTTGAAACATGTAATTTATTACGTCCATGATTTGTGTTTACATGTATGGTAGACACAAATCATGGACGTCATGGTATCTACATGTATGATGCATTGATTTATTATTTTTTTTTCAAAATGTTTGCATGTTTGTTTCATGTACACAAAATTAATAAATGTGTAGCGTGTTTACTTATTTCTATTTCCCACATTGACTTTAAGATGTGGGAATGTAACATTTTTTTTAAATCAAAATAAAGTTAAATGTCGCTTGTTAAGTGCAATATTCAACTTCAGGTTTGTCGCTTAGGTCAGGAGATTAGAAAGTTCCCTTCCTCATTAGATTTTAGAAATGCAATGTCAAACATAACATACCATCCATAACAGAATATAGCATAATATACTATATGAAATATTATTTTAAAATTGGAAATATGTGTGAAAATCGAAGGTTCCGATGCGTTTGCTGTGTCCTGCTTGTTCGTAAACAAGAAATTTTTTGTTCTTTATAAATGCGCTTTCGTTTTGAATTAAAATATTGTTACTCGTCCTTCAATTCCAATTATTTTTTAAGTTTAACAGGATAGCACCACGAACCCCTTGACATGTGCTCGCGTACCCCCGCTGGTCGTCGGACCACACTTTGGGAAACTCTGGTTTAGAGTATTGTTATTATGCAATTTTATATCAGAAAAAGGTAATTGAAAATGTCATTTATATATTTATCTATAGATCTTTTCAATGATTTTTCTTTTGTTCTATACTAGACAGCAACTTAACTTGACACTGAGCGTCACTACGGGTGGAGCCAATAAAAGCTCACAAGTAGTCAGCGATCTCCTCTAATTCGCCAAGTAGGCTGTGACGTTTTATCTAGCTCGTTTTTCATAGGCTAACGTCACGCAAACGTCACGCTGACGTCACGATGTTTTTGTCAAGAAACGTTGCAGTGTAGTATAAACTTTTCTTATCACATGTGTAACAATTATATTCACATAAAAACAAAGTAACCGGTTTTTAGCCTACTTTCCCGTTGAAAATAAAAGAAAGACGAAAAAAGTATTAAAAGTAGCTTAATGCATCGAAAAAATATCGCCAAGTCTAAAAAATATCGCCAAGTTAAAAAAAATATCGCCAAGTCCAAAAAATATCGCCAAGTTAAAAAAATAAAGAGGTAAAATGAATATCGAAAAATTAAAAATTTGAAAGTAGGGTATTGAGATGGGGAATTTGTGTGTCGGTCGGTCTGTCGGTCGGTCGGTCGGTCGGTCTGTCTGTCCCAGTGGTTGGAAAAACTACATTTCTTTCGTAGCGAACTACAACTACAACTACTTTGTCATGAATGTAGTTAACTACAACTACAACTACTTTGTCATGAATGTAGTTAACTACAACTACAACTACTTTGTCATGAATGTAGTTAACTACAACTACTTTTCTTTAAATGTAGCGACTACAAACTACTTTTAAATTGTAGTCGCTACTTTGCTACTTTTTAAAAAATAAATAAGTAAAAAGTATACACCGTTTGAGGATTTACCGAAAAAATTCGAAAAGTGGTTTACATTAATAAATTAACTCATTTGAATATGGGATAGAACTAGGAATTGTTTGCCTAAAGAACGGATTCAGAAGTTAAAAGATCGAAAGAATTTAACCTTCATTTTTTTTTAAATTTCTTGCCAGGGAATATTTAGGAACATGAAAATTATTTGAAGGAATAAAAAAATTTTGATACCAAATAAACCAATGACATCAAATAGATAAAATGTATTTCGTCAAAATGATGTATCTGAGATCAGCTCATATTTTTATGGTTCTTATTTCTCATTGTGTCTGTTGCTGTACTCGTACAAGATTTGCACCACTCAGAGTTAATCAAACCTTTTTTTTTTCCTTCGTTCTCTCTCTTTTTTTAATTTTTTCATTTATTTATTTATTTTTTATTTCAAAAGTAGTTTCCAGAAATCGCTACAAACTACTTTTTTTTTTTGTATCGCGCTACTCACTACACTACTTTTTTTAAAAAGTAGTGCGCTACACTACAAACTACTAAATAATGTAGCTACTACAGTAGTTTCGCTACTTGTAGCGCGCTACTTCCGACCACTGGTCTGTCCCCCCCTAATAACTTTTGAATGAACATTCCGATTTGGACAAACTTTTTTTTGTTGGAAAGATATCGGCGAGTACAGCTCATTCCCATATTTGATTTTTTGATTTGAACAATTTTTGGTTCAACTTTGAACCGTTCAAATAACCGGTCCCGCGATACTAACTTTTTAATGAACAGTCCGATTTGAACAAACTTTTTTTTGTTGGAAAGAACTTTTCAAGGATACTTCATTCCCGTATTTACATTTCCGATTTGAACAATTTTTCATTCAACATTGAACCGCTCAAGCAAGCTGTCACCCCTAATAACTTTTGAGTAAACAGTCCGAAAAAAAATGACTGACTGTGCAGACGATTTTTTGTTTATTTATTCATTTGTTTTATTGAATTTATTATTATTATTATTATTATTTTTGGCAGACGATTTTTTTTTGTAACAAAAATGTTTCATTCACTAGGGCAGTTTATTCTTTATTTATATTTAACAACTGGCAACGGATTAAAAGTGAAATTCGAGACATTTTATCAACGGACGAGTTTTTTTTTCTTTTTTTTTTTCTTTCTTTGATAAAATGTGTTTTGATGTACTTTGTACTTTTAATTTTTTTTTGAAAACAATTGAGGAATTTTTCTACGGAAGAACTGTAACAGTTACATTCTTTAAAATGTGCGACAAAACTTTATTTATTCATTTATTTACTTTTTATGTGTCTATTTCATCTGATAAGAGAGGTATATTTTGCTTTTAAAGGTATGTTTGACATAATTTTTAGTCTTAGATAATCAAGAGAATAATGATCAGATGCTAGAATGCCGATGTCGATGTACGGGAAAGTAGGCTCGTTTAGTTCTTGACAGAACTTCTTGTTATTGACTGCGATGAATATTTATAGTTAATCTGTATGTTTTTGTAATCTGTTAATCTGCCGAAAAGTTTCTAAGTATTATTTTTACGGATTACTTTAATTTTATGTAGTGTTGGCAAATCATACTAAATGTCGTGCTTGATGTAAGATAAGAATTTTCACAGTCGTTTAAATTGCAATAGTTTGAAATTCGAGTAAAACATACATACGCACATTCGCACATCGAAATCTCATGATAATTCACTCGGTAAAGGGCAAAACCTCAAACGGATCCAGAAATTTTTTAAGTAGGGTGCAATTAACTATTTTTGCTTACCTCTTACTACGTATCTTATTGATACATACACTGCTCGACATTGAAAATGCAACACCAAGAAGGAGTGGTCAGAAATTGCTGAAATTTGGCATGAAGACAGAGACAGCATGGAACAATAAGTGTTATTTATTTCAAAATAAATAAGCAAAATTTAGAGCGAGGACTGCGTCGGCTCAGTAAGAAGTAGGACCACCGCGGACAGCGATGCACGAAGAAACACGTCTAGGCATGGAGTCAATAAGCCAGCGGATGGTGTCCTGAGGGATGGCACTCCATTCCCTTTCAACCATTTGCCACAGTTCGTCCTCTGAACGAGTCAGTGACAGGTTCTGCAAACGGCGTCCAATCACGTCCCACATATGTTCGATTGGTGACAAGTCAGGAGAGTATGGTGGCCAGGAAAGCATCTGTACACCTCGTAGAGCATGTTGGCTGATTCGAGCACTGTGAGGTCGGGCGTTATCCTGTTGAAAAATTGCATTTGGCAGACCCTGAAGGTAGGGGATTGCCACCGGCCGCAGTACATTATCTACATATCGTTGGGCCGTCATAGTACCTCGAATACGAACTAGAGGTGATACGGAATTGTATGCAATAGCGCCCCAAACCATTATGCCACGTTGTCGCGCTGTGGGGCGTTCCACACCCAGGTCAAAATTCATGCTAGAATTTCTTTGCTAGCAAACCATCACATGCTAGATCCTAGCAAGAAAACTAGCACAAAACTACCATAAATCTTTGCTTTTTCTAGCAGACTTGCTAGCATGCCATGCAGTGTTTTGGCCCACTTTTCATGCTTTATAGCAGACAAATTCTAGCTAGCGTTGCTTTTATTTTTTGCTATTCTAGCAAGATTTCTACCATAGGTTGCTATTATTTTTTGCTAGTCTAGCAATAATTTATTACCACTAGATGCTATTTTTTGATGCTAGCTACCATCCGTTGCTTTTATTCTTTGCTTTTCAAGCAAGATTTCTAGCATATGTTGCTATTATTTTTTGCTAGTCTAGCATGATTTGTACCATCCGTTGCTTTTATTTTCTTGCTAGTCTAGCATGTTTTTTACCATCCGTTGCTTTTATTTTCTTGCTAGTCTAGCATGGTTTCTACCATAGGTTGCTTTTATTTTTTGCTAGTCTACCATATATTGTACCATCTGTTGCTTTTATCTTTTGCTAGTGTAGCTTGATTTCTACCATCCATTGCTTTTATTTTTTGCTCCCATAGCACGATTTCTAGCATTTGTTCCCTTTTATTCTTATTGCTTCTCTAGCATACATTGCTTTTGCTATTGTAGCATGATTTCCACCCCACTATTTGTTGCTTGTATAAGCAAGGATTCAACACATCATGTTTTACTTATAAACATGCATAAAATCTTTTAAATGCATACCAGGCTTATTTGAATTTGATACCTTATAACATTTTTAACTACCTATTTAGTAAAATCATATGTTCAAATTCACTTCATTTTGCTAAAGGTTGCAAAAAGCAATCTGAAACAATACATACATGCAGCTTACTAATCAAATTTGAATCCTCTCTTATCTATTTCATTGAGTTAAGGTGCATAAATATGTTAAAATGTGAGAGGAAGCGATTTTGCTTTGAATAAAATTTTAAGTTTAGTGTTTTCATAAATCTTTAAGCCTTTAACAGATGAATCTTATACTGAACAATTAATTTTCATTACCATAATCTTCTTTTTAAAACTACATTTTGAAATACAAAAATTTTTTTTAATGATTTTAACATTAAGAAACACGAAAAAAAAAAAAATCAATGAACCCTGTTTTATTTCATGTAAACCTTGAACATCAGGCTTATGTTTGTCACATACATGTAATAGGTTTCTTTTAAAGCAAAATGTTTAATCTGTTTCTTTCAATTTGCAAAGAACTGAAAGATAGAACCGAAGTCTCTTACATTGATGTAACAAGATCTGAAGCAGTTCATTACCTCTTTCCATGTTGTTCATCCAGGCTAACTTGTAACTTGAACAGGCTGCATCATAGATATTGCTGCTTAAGATACCTATTTCTTCATCAGACTGAACTAATTATACATTTAAAAGACACTAAGTATTTCAAATACATCAAATCCCCCTCCAAATGTCCATGCAATTTAATGACAAAGAAATGCTTTAATTTAGTTAGCTCTTTTTGTTATTGAGAGTTTCTCATTACAAGAGTTGCTTTTCCTCCTGCAGTTATAAAAAACATTTATTATCATTCGCTTTAAACAACATTTATTCATTTTAATGTTTAGGAATTTATTTGAATTTACTTGAAATGATCTGAAATTTTTGATGAATTTCACTTGAAAGCAAAGTATTAAAAATATTTGAGTGCATTAAGAATTTAATGCCTAAAACCTATTGGAGAGCATTTTTTGCCTTGTAAGTCATACCTCTGAAAAACTAACTTAAGGTTGTTTAGTTATCACAAAGCATTGTTTAAAACAAATATGTCACACAAAAATGAATTTAGAAAATCATACAAATCAAGAAAAAATTAATTTAAAAATAACATTTATTTTTCAAGATAAACCTTTTATTCAAAGCTAATAAAAAATTTACACCATATTGCGATCATATTCTTTCTTGAACTAAGATAGGAGCAAAATAATCAGTCTGATTTATATCCTTGTGTGCCTGAAATTAAAATAAGAACAGACATAAATCAAGCTAGTATTAAGTAAACCAAATAAATCATATCAAAACAATAATCCTCAGACTACAAGCTAAAGATAAAGAGTAATAATGCAATGGTACACTTCAAAGGCAAAACCCAATACAAAAATTGCTAAAAAGAAATATTGTTATATTAGGAGTTGAGATATTTTTTCACTCGAAAGACAAATTAAAAGACTAATTACGGCTAGCTTGTTATATTTACGAGACAATGATAATGCTTTTAAAAACTAAATAAGATAAATCAAATTGCTCGATACTGATAAAATTTACAAATACTTTCCTAAAAATAAAGGCAGAGTCGGTGGAGAGAGGAAAACATAAATGATAGTTGGTAGTTTTGAAATTTTACCTCAGAAATAATAGTTTTTCTAGAGATTTTGAAACCCACACCATACAAGCAGAAAATTCTTGCTTAATATTATGGTCTAAATATTGCATCAAGAAAGATATTTAAAATAAAGAGTTGGTTTTAATTTCCACTTAGAAATTTTAGGACGGTGCTCTGACCGATCCTTTGATGCATCTTGCCTTCTTTTCTGAATTTTTCAATGATCTCTTCTTCCTTACCCGTTTGAAATTCTTAAAAAACTAAATCAAGAAAACAAACTTTTTTTTCCAAAAAATTTTCTAGCAAGATTGGCTTTAAACAAAACTCCCTCTTCTTCACTGGAAAAAATCCCAAAACTAATATAGTTTTCATTTGAGCATAAATCAATTTTTTTTTGTCATGCTTTTAGCATAATTTTCGCATTACTTGAAAATGTAAGACAGTAAATTTTTTAAATCATGGTTTTGCAGGTTCAAATTGTTGGCTACATGATAACAATACATAGTGAAATTAAGTCATTTTCATAATAGTGAAAAAAAAAAAAGTGGTTAAGAGTTTTGGGTAAAGAATAAAATAAAAATACTTTGAAATATTTTACTAATCAAAATCATTGAATATTAAAAATATCATTGAAATCAGAAAACCCGAGTTTTTCGCTATTGTAAAATTTCCCTTAGTACATACAATAAAATTATCAGGGGTCAATCCAAGGCATTTTGTCCGGGTTTTGTTTTTGAAATTTTGCAAAAAAGTTTGGAATTTCGTGAAAACTAATATAGTTTTGGGAAAAATATTTTTTGTAAAACTAAGGACAAACCTTAAGGTGGTTTTGACAAAATGTAGTGAAACCCCAATTTTACGTTCTCCGAATCTACGATTTCCCTACATGTTATGTTTCTTTCAGCAAGTTCCTTTACTAGGTGCTTTCTACGTTTCTCCTAGTTTGCATTTCTTCTAACCCAGTCTCTTGAGAAACGTAAAATCTGGGTTTCACTGCAGATAATTTTGTCTAACTATAATTAAAACTATATTGAAATATTTAAAAATTAACATTAACAAGCATAAAAAAGGGCAGTCACAGTGGCAAAAAATGGAAAAAACTAGGAATAATGACTGCATATCAAGAAGAAGAAATACTAAAAAACAATATAATTTTGTACGACACAATTGAGAGTTAAATCAGAATATTTATTAATTTAAAAATTTCAGTGATATTAATTTGATAATTAAAGTATTTTTGAATAATTCTCGAACTTGAAACAGATTGGGGAAAATTTCTCAAAGCTTGTTTTTGTATACAAATTTGGAAAAACAAAAATCTATTCCAGTGAGAAAATTCAATTGAATTTGATGAGTCTTCTGTTTTATGAAATTAATTTCATGTTTAGTTACCATATCAATACTTTAGTACTAGTGGAACTATTTTTTTCTTGTAATCACAGAGCAACAATAAGACATTTAAGCCTCAGAACAATAAGTAATATAGCCAGGCGTGTCTGTTAGAGGGGTCAGGAGGGGCGCAATTGCCCTTTCCCCAGACTTGGAGAAATCTATCCGTTGACAAACAAATGGTCATGGTTTTGGTCGCTTTTTGATGCAATTTGCATTGAGGCTACACCCTGTGAACTTCCCCTGAAAAAATTCCAAATGACAGACCTGAAGGTAGCCCCCATTATTGTTCTCGAGCAATGATATAATACATTTTTCATGCAGTTATTTTCTCTATACATTTATATTGTCATGATATAGCAAAGCAAATCTGGCATAACTTCCCTGTTAAAAATTGATTGAAAGGTAAGATTTTGTTCTTATCACTAGTACAACTAGCAGCCATCTTCAGTTGGGGGGGGGGGGGGTCATAAGTCTTCACATAAGTATAAAATAAAATACTACCACCGGCAAACTTTTAAACCAAATACAGTGACTTATATTATTGTTGTTTATGCTCATTTGCATTCTACATTCATAGCGTTTAATGAAAACGCCTTTCACAAAGAGAATAGGTTAAATGAGCATCTTGAATATTCATAAGTTCAACCTTTTTACTGTCATGCCCAAGATTAGCTCAGGCATAGCACTGATGTTCCCAAACGTCATGCCCAAGAATTACATGGGGTAATTTTTTGTAGAGTGCATCGTACTGTTATAGCTGAATATATCTCAGAAGAAGACAAAAATTACTCTGAGTAATGCTCGGCGTGGCATTTTGGAACATCAGTGCTGTCCCCGAGATAATCTCGGGCATAGCAATTAAAAAGTTTTAAAAAAACCGATGACAAATTACTTAAAAGTTAGCATATATTTTCGTAAATAGAATTACCTGTTTTTGCCACTTTGGCAAAAAGGTATTTTTACCGGGATAGTTTTTACCGTTTTTTCCGCCTTTGGCAAAAACGTGACAACCCTAACAATTACGTATCACTTTTTTAGATTAATAAATAAAAACCTCTTCAAATATGTTAGGATTAGGAGGTTTAACTCAGGTTAATAATCTCAGAAAAACAGTATTGAATTTTTTTTGCTTCTAATAATTGAAATTGAAACAATAGAAATGTATCAGATGAAAAGTAAACTTATTTAACTAAATTAATCCTATATATTAACATATACTTTCGAAATAACAGCCCGACATGAACAACTACTTGAAATTAACAATATTTTATGTCTTCACGTTGATGGGAACGTGTGATATTATTACTGCTAAAAGAATTTCTTGGATAATATGAGCTTTTAGTAATATGAGGTGTTGTGAACCCCAATTACATCAGATTTTCGAAGTGCTACTTGGTATGTCTAGTTAATAAAAATAAACGTATTATTCAATGCATAAAAAAATTAGGTGAAAACCTTAACATTTTCTTAAGCTCAGGTATTGGGCAATTAATTTGCATGGATTTTTAATTAAATTTTACAATGCAAAAAAAAGGAAAAGCTGGCTTGCTACTTACTGGAAGATATTATAATTGTGTTATTTAAATTTTCTAATTTATGCACTATGTGCATAATGATAATGAATAAGAAACAGAAAGGTGAAACTACTATTATGTAATACATCATATTCATCACACTAAGTAGCAAATAATAATGAAAGCATAAATACTTATTTTTGTGACTGAAAGCTACAACTTAAAAACTGTTTTAGCTCAAAAGTAAAAGAAAATAAAACTATGTAAAAAGGCAAATGTTGCAGGAAAACTGCAAACACATGCTTTGGCGTTCTAAGGAACCAAATTTCCAATACCTAAAAAGTAAGTTTTTGGATATAAAAACACCACATATATGCAGTTTTCCTAACAATTTTCCGCCTTTTTACATGGTTTTATTCTTTTTACTTTTAAAACACAAAGGTATTTATTCAATGCTATTAACACTCACATTGTATACATCATATAAGAGTTCAGCAGCAAACATTTATTTAGTAAAATTTGTCTTGTATTAAACTCTTACTAAGTAGTATAATTCCAAAATTGCACATGTTCTAACAACTTTGAATCAAAACTAGTTAATTTTAATATAAATCTTATGATAATGATGCTTTAATTTATTGAAGCTACAATATATTTTGTTGCTCTTCTGTCATCTTTACACCACACATAATTCTCCCCCCAAGCTGCACAGCAATAATGGTACCATATAAACTAATCCTATGTAGTCATGTTATTTAATTATTCTTGTGAAAATGTAGGGTTGGTCATGTTTCAAAAACCTATTTGTGAGCTATACTGCCGTGCTAATCGCAAAAGTGGTATCTGCAGTCGAGCTCAAACTGAGATGTTACTCTTTAAAGTTTTGCGCCACCATGTATTTAATTCAGATGAAACTTTTTCAGAATTTAAAATAAATATTTCCCGTTCTCAAATGACCATATAATTTTGTATTTAGTTAAAATACGTCACAAAGAGCCACTTGGTGATAATTCAATTATGTTAAAAAGTGCAAATACGACTTTTGTGCTTAGCACGGCAGTATTTCTCAGCGGCATCCTAATAAAAAATAAACAAAACAATTCTGTACCTCAGAACCAGACTAACGTAAGTCCATTTTCGTAATTTTTCGGTAGAGGGGAAAAACGATGTAATCGACAATCGTTTCTCCCCTCTACCGAAAAATTACGAAAATGGACTTACGTTAGTCTGGTTCTGAGGTACAGAATTGTCACATCTCAAAACCTATTTCACTTACCTGTGATAATAAAGAAAAGTCTGTATAAACAGCTAAATTGCTCTTCCTTGAAACTTATGGCGAAAATCCTCTTAAATTCGTAAAAGCTAGGGGAAAAAAAGGTACTTCAGTCTAAGAGACAAATAATATACTGTTTTAACTTCAGTAGAGCATCAATACCAAATCTTCAATCGTGTAAGGAATAAGTTCTAGAAAGATTTAATTTCCTAAAATTTATGAAGTAAAATCAACTGGAAGACCTATCTGCGAAGCATTCAAGCTCAACAAGGTTTGTCTTAGTTTTTGAAAAAATGCTAAAAGAAGATAATCTTTAAGTCTGAATATTTAATGATGATACTTTTTTTGAAGCTTACATTACTTAGTTATTTTGAGATAAGAACAATTCCCACTGCATTTTCAATGCCTAAGATGAAACATGCAAAATGCTTGTTTTAAAAATACATCAAACAGAGCAAAGACGAACACTGGACTGCTAAGTTAAAAGCTTTAACCTATATCAAGTGAACTATTCAGCCATGCAGAATGCAAGAGAAAGGAGAATGCAGTTTTTTACAATGTTTAGGTTTTCTTTGTAAGAACAGATAGGTTAAGGAATTTTTAGACATTACAACATTGCATATTATTTTCCTTATCATATTGCTTTTTAAAAACAACAAGAAAGAATTTGTTCGCTTAATTCTTTTGCCATAATACTGGTGAACAGAAAGATGCCTATTGTTTTCTTTTTTCCCAGCTTCTCAGACACATCTATTGAAAGAGAAGCAGACTCCATTTGATTTTTACATTTTTTTAAATCTTTCATAATTCAAACTAATATGTAATGGACAACTAAAAATGTGTATGGACCAGTAAATGATTTTTCTAAATTTCTACCTTTGTTAAGTAGTTTATTTATGTTTTATTGCATGACATTGTTGATTTATTATTTCTACTGGCAATTATGAAAACTAGTGGCAGCATTAGTTCATTTTTATTGTTTCAAAAATTATTTAATGCAATGAGACACATGCAAACAATAAAAATTTCTTGAATTTTCCTGATACATGCTGAGAAGTTCAACGAAGCTTTGAAATTGTAACATTAACAGGGGTAAAAAAAAAGAAATCAGCTCTATTGAATTCGTTTAAGTGGTTGACTGGAAAATATACCAAAAATTGAGTTATGTATCACACGCAACAGGTCTGATTTAAATATGATGCTTCTATTTGAAAAATGTACTAAATTTACTACTGAAAATTATTCTAATATTATGAGAAAATAAAAACTAAATTAATTTGAAACTAAATTCAAGAGGAAAAAATGGAAGTCGAAAACTGAACGCGACGAGATTACAAATCAACAGACGTGTACGCTTTTAAGAATTATATGTAATGACCTTGCATTTAGCAAACGAATTTTACTGATTCAAGCACAGTAAATACGATAATAAATGGAATCAGCGAAGTTTTAAATGCAATAAGTGCTTTAAAAAATATTTCAAAGGTATCATTGGCAAACCAAAGGGTTTGGAATCTTATCGTAAACATGAATTTATGCTGCATAACAATTTACTATAACGTAAAATAATTGCAACGCATTACATTGAATATTAGGGATGATTAAGTGAATATCATTCTTTAACATGGAACACAGATGTAATATTAACATAAAATTGAAGAAAAAAAAAATCATTTTCAATAATACTTATCTTTCTTGTAGCTTCCATGCTTCGCTCCCGCCGGTAAAACAACTCAAGATGGCGTTCGGAGTGTTGCCATTTGCAACTGCTTTTCCAAATATGCCGCTCGAAAAGGCTCACATTCTGCGCATGCGTAGTTTTTTATTTTTTGATACAATATTGCTTTTCCCTAGCATATTAAGCTAGTTTGCATAAAAAAGCACACAATAGCTTGTTATTGAGGGACCTACGACCCAGGGTTTCCGCTTCGGTCGCACTTTCGCAAAAGTGCGGAAACACTCTCTAAATTGCGAAATGAAGCGAGCAATTTCAACTTTCTACTCGATATAATAAGAACAAAAAATAATGCACGATCTGTGAGAGAAAGCAAGCATGGTGATTTCTAACTTAATCTTATTACAAATTTTATTCCATGTGTATAAAATGCTGTTAAATTCTATAATATATACCGTATATACTCGCGTATAAGTCGAGAAATTTAGTCCAAAAAAGAAGTTGAAAGTTAGGGGGTCGACTTATACGCGGGGCAGAATTTCCAAAAAATTTTCCCGAACAATTTTTGGGAAAAAATACACTCAAAAACGAGAAGATTCGTCCGATCCAGTCCAACTATTTTAAACAGACACTAAAAAAGTAAATACTCATGCATTCTACTGTATTTTTGCACGGTTTGATTGTGAAAAAGAATAAATAATTACAATAAACGACCGACGGCGTGAAAAGCTTCAATTTTTAACTGTTTGATATTTTGATTTTCAAAAAAGACACAGAATTTCACTCAAGAATTTTAAAGTTATAGGTTTTTATACTAATAAAAATTTATTTCATTTATTTATCTCCTAACTAAAAGGTAATAAGCATCAAACATGAGAAAAATTCACTTCTCATATTGGATGCAAATCGATTGCATTTTTTAAAATGAAGGCATCAAAATAAAAAAAGGTGCACATAAAATAATTCATTAAAATAAAAAAATAGAATGGCATCTGAACATTTCTATTTGATGAATATTATTAATAATTATCGGAAAAATCATCGAAACTTCGAAAAAGAGAAAAAATTCCGGAGGTGGGAAGATAAAAACATAATTAAAAATAATTTATTTCCGGTATTTTCGAAAATGAAAATACCAGAATCGATCATGAAAATACCGGAAATCCGGTAAAATATCGGAAAACAATCACCCCTGACAATGCTATTATTGTGCAAGCTAGCTCCCTAACATGCGATGCTTGTTAGCATAAAAAAGCATAAAATAGCATACTAAGGTACCAACCACCACATGCTATCGAACAAGCTTCAGCAGCAATTAAGCATAAGATGCTTGCATATAGCTTGTTATGCTATCATTGTGTAAGCTAGCTCCCTAGCATGTGATGCTTGCAAGCAAAAAAAAAGCATAAAATAGCATACTGAGGTACCTACCACAACATGCTATCGAACAAGCTTGAGTAGCAATTAAGCATAAGATGCTTGCATATAGCTTGCTATGCTATTATTGTGCAAGCTAGCTCTCTAGCATGTGATGCTTGCTAGCATAAAAAAGCATAAAATAGCATACCAAGGTACCTACCACCACATGCTATTGAACAGCTTGAGCAGCAATTAAGCATATGATGCTTAAAATATAGCTTGCTATGCTAGTAATGTGTAAGCTAGCTCCCTAGCATGTGATGCTTGCTAGCAGAAAATAGCATATCATAGCATGAATATCTAGCAGACATAGCAAAAACTAGCAAAAACTAGCATATTTTTGTTGCTAGTACTAGCATGAATTTTGACCTGGGCAGTTACTGCCGGATTCGATCTTTCTCCACGTCGACGCCACACACGTATGCGATGACTATCGCTGGACAAACAGAAGCGGGATTCATCTGAGAACACTACGGTTTGCCATTCTGCCATCCACGTCGCTCTGGTCCGGCACCATTCCAAACGTTGTAGTCTATGCTGTGAGGTCAATGGCAGTCTTTTTAGCGGGCGCCGTGATTGCAAGCCACGTGCAACCAGTCGACGGGAAATGGTTCTGGTCGACACAGGAAAATCCAGGGTACCTTGCACGTACTGCAGAATTGACGTACAAGTGACTTGCGGGTCCGCCACAGCTTGTCGGTGAATCCGTCGATCCAAGCGGTCTGACGTCACTCTGGCTGCACCTGCACCCCTCAATGTGGCTACATTTCCTCTTTCCAACCATCTCCGACACAGCCGATGCACAGTGCTTGCATCCATGTGGGTATTAGTTGCAATTTGACGTATGGACCAACCTCCCCTTCTCAGTCCGATCACCATACCCCTTGTAAAGTCGTCTATATGCTGGAAGTGTCTTCGTTGAGGACGGCGTGGCATTTTCTCCTATCACACGTATCCTTCGAGACAAAAACCAAATTTCTCCGATAATTAGTCTGGCAGAAAAACCAACATGAACATAGCCCACTTTTCAACTTCATTCTCTTATATCTTACTTCACGTGCGTCGGAGAGCTGCGCATTTCTTATCATTTGCATAACTCAGTGACGTGCGTCTACGGTAAAATTTGCATGAATTTCTGACCACTCCTTCTTGGTGTTGCATTTTCAATGTCGAGCAGTGTATGCTTCTTTTTTTTTGGGGGGGGGGGCATTTATAAAATATGGAGATTTAAAGTTTACAAATACCTTTGTGCTATAGATGTAGAGAAAATCACAACGTTAAAAAGGCACAAATAAGTAGGGATACTGCAGACACGTGTTTCGGCGTTACAAGGAACGCTTTTTTCAACGCAAAAAAATGTTGAGCTTATGGATGCACAGACATCCGACAAAAGCGCGGATTTTGTCGGATGTCTGTGCATTCATAAGCTCAACATTTTTTGCATTGATAAAGGCGTTCGTTGTAATGCCGAAACACTGGTCTGCAGTATCCCCGCTTATTTGTGCCTTTCTAGCGTTGTAATTTTCTCTACATATAGAGATTTAGTCAAGGAGTGGAAAAAGCAGGAGGCCTACGATTGTACTTCTCTTTTCTGTGACCAAAGGTATTCTAAAATTGCGTTTTCTGAGCCCCAACGTCTTCATGATTCCGCTCGAATGTCATCATCAAAGACAGTCTAAAATTTCATTTCTGGAACTTCAGTTTCGAAAAAGTTACCGATAAAAAGTTTATAAAACCTCACTCCTTTCCCTAACATAACCAAAGATGGACTACACTTCGGTGTTTAGGACTTCAATTCCGAAAGATTACCGCTATCGGGTCCCTCAAGGGGAGAGGCGATCTTCCCCATCCATCGCCTCTCCCTTGGTCAAAACAGATATTTCGGCTGTCTCTGTGTTAGTAAATGCATATTCACTGTCAGACGGGACGAAGGACTACTCACCAGAAAACAACACGATAATGTAATCATGAAAAGAACAAAAAAATGAAATTGGCGATAGAATCAGCATTGTAAAACCTGTTTCCGGGTGCATACATTTTTGCCCTCATGACCCCGTCATCGAAATATTCGGTATTAACCCGTCCCCTAGCGTCGCTTTTTAGGGACGGTTCAAAAAAGGGCCGGATTTCCCAAAAATGAACATTTCAACCAAATAATAGTGTTCAATTCGTACCTTGGTATTGTTTCAATTCGTTATTAACAGATTGCAGCACATAACCATTGTAAAGTGTGTTCTGTAGCAGTTTTAATAAGATCTTTATCAAGAATTACATCGTTCACAATCTCAAGAAAAAAAAGCTAAGTTTTCAAAGTTAATCCCAGCTTCCCAGTTTATGTTAATTGCTGATTTTATTTCTTCTTACAAAATGTATTTTTAAATATTATATCGTAGGCAGAATTTTTTTTAGTAAAATAAGTATGTACCCTCTGGAGTCTATCGTAACTTTCAAGGGACGATTTTTCTTTCCTTAATAAAAAAATTATTTTTTACATAATATTTTTATTATTTTTCCTGTCCATTAAACACTGTTTGTAACCAGTATACAAAAATATCCTTGGGAAAAAAATGTCAGGCATTAATGGGTTAAAGTACTGAATCAGGTACACGCTCTGATTGAGTAGGTGGGAGTAAAGGCTGTAACAACAGCCTAACTAACTAGCTCCCACTACTCAAAAAGGAACCACAATTGGGGCAAATTTACAAGGAAAGAAGTAACAGAAGTACTCGACTGAACATCCATAAGAGCACATGTACAAAAATTAAAGAAAAAAAACCAGCTTAAATTCAAAACATAAACCAAGTAACATTGAAGATATGCTATTATATCACATCATTATCGATGGAGCTATGTATAACATTTTTTAGCCGTTTTTAGCCTACTTTCCCGTAAAAACAAGAAGTTCTGTCAAGAACTAAACGAGCCTACTTTCCCGTACATTGACATCGGCATTAGCATCTGATCAATATTCTCTTGATTATCTGAAACTAAAAATTATGTCAAACATATCTTTATAGCACTTAAAGCTGATTTCTGAAAGCAAAATATACCCCTCTCATCAGATAAAATAGACACGTAAAAAGTAAATAAACGAGTCAATAAAGTTTTGTCGCACCTTCGCACCTTTTAAAGAATGTAACTGTTATAGTTCTTCCGTAGAAAAATTCCACAATCGTTTTCAAAAGAAAAAAAAATAAATAAATAAAATAAAAGTACAAAGAACTTCAAAACACATTTTATCAAAGAAAGAAAAAAAAGTCGTTCGTTAATAAAATGTCTTGAATTTCATTTTTAATCCGTTGTCAGTTGTTAAATATAAATAAGGAATAAAATGCTCTCGTGAATGAAAAATTTTTGTTGACAAAAAAAAAATCGTCTGATAAAAAAAAAAATAATAAATTAAACAAAACAAATAAATAAATAAACAAAAATCGTCTGCCCAGTCAGTCATTTTTTCTGAGTTTGCATTTCCGCCATGTTTGCGGAGTCGGAGTCAGAATCAGAGTCCTCACAGAAGATTATTCAGAAAAGTACTTTACAATACATTATTTATCAAAACCATTTTCTTACAAAGTTAGTTTGAAGGAAATCCGCCTTGAAGTTCAGAATCAACATTCAATTTAAATTTCTCCGTAGGCGCTCATGTTAAAATTTTTTCTGAACGGTTCATCATTGAACGAAAAATGGTTCAAATTGAAAAGTGAAATATAGGAATGAGCCTCTCCGAGATCTTTCGAACAAAAAAAAGTTTATTCAATTCGGACGGTTCACTTAAAAGTTATTAGGTGGGGAAAGGTTGTTTGAACGGTTCAATGTTGAACGAAAAAAATGTTCAAATTGAAAATTTAAATACGGTAATGAAGCATCCTTGCCGAGATCTTTTGAACAAAAAAAAGTTTGTTTAAATCGGACTGTTCATTCAAAAGTTATTAGGTGTGAGGGCTTGTTTGAACGGTTCAATGTTGAACGAAAAATTGTTCAAATCGGAAATTTAAAAACGGGGATGAAGTATCCTTGCCGAGATCTTTCGAACAAAAAAAAAGTTTGTTTAAATCGGACGGTTCACTCAAAAGTTATTAGGGTGAGAGCTTGTTTGAACGGTTCAATGTTGAACGAAAAATTGTTCAAATCGAAAATGTAGATACGGGAATGAAGTATCCTTGAAAAGATCTTTCGAACAAAAAAAAGTTTGTTCAAATCGGACTGTTCATTCAAAAGTTAGTATCGCGGGACCGGTTGTTTGAACGGCTCAAAGTTGAACCAAAAATTGTTCAAATCAAAAAATCAAATATGGGAATGAGCTGTACTCGCCGAGATCTTTCCAACAAAAAAAAGTTCGTCCAAATCGGAATGTTCATTCAAAAGTTATTAGGGGGGGACAGACAGACCGACCGACAGACCGACAGACCGACACACAAATTCCCCATCTCAATACCCTACTTTCAAATTTTTAATTTTTCGATATTTATTTCATTTTTTTGTTTCTTTTTGACTTTTTTTTACTTGGCGATATTTTTTGGATCTTGGCGACATTTTTTAGATGCATTACGCCAATTTTAATGCTTTTTTCGTCTCTTTTATTTTTAACGGGAAAGTAGGCTAATAAAAGAGACAAAAAAAGCATTAAAATGGCTTTAATGCATCTAAAAAATGTCGCCAAGTCCAAAAAATATCGCCAAGTAAAAAAAGTCAAAAAGAAACAAAAAAAATGAAATAAATGTCGAAAAATTAAAAATTTTGGAAGTAGGGTATTGAGATGGGGAATTTGTGTGTCGGTCGTCGGTCGGTCGGTCGGTCTGTCTGTCCCCCCCTAATAACTTTTGAATGAACATTCCGATTTGGACAAACTTTTTTTTGTTGGAAAGATCTCGGCGAGTACAGCTCATTCCCATATTTGATTTTTCGATTTGAACAATTTTTGGTTCAACTTTGAACCGTTCAAACAACCGTCCCGCGATGCTAACTTTTGAGTGAACAGTCCGATTTGAACAAACTTTTTTTGTTCGAAAGATCTTTTCAAGGATACTTCATTCTCGTATCTACATTTTCGATTTGAACAATTTTTCGTTCAACATTGAACCGTTCAAACAAGCTCTCACCCCTAATAACTTTTGAATGAACAGTCCGATTTAAACAAATTTGTTTTTGTTCGAAGCATCTCGGGAAGGATACTTTATTACCGTATTTAAATTTTCAATTTGAACATTTTTGGTTCGACATTGAACCATTCAAGTAACCTTTCCCCACCTAATAACTTTTGAGTGAACAGTCCGAATGGAATAAACTTTTTTTTGTTCGAAAGATCTCGGCGAGTACAGCTCATTTCGATTTGAACAATTTTTGGTTCAATTTTGAACCGTTCAAACAACCTGCTCGCGATACTAACTTTTTAATGAACAGTCCGATTTGAACAAACTTTTTTTTGTTTGAAAGATCTCATCAAGAATACTTCATTCCCGTTTTTAGCCTACTTTCCCGTTAAAAACAAAAGAAAGACGAAAAAAGTATTAAAAGTAGCTTAATGCATCTAAAAAATATCGCCAAGTCCAAAAAATATCGCCAAGTAAAAAAAAATATCGCCAAGTCCAAAAAATAAAAAGGTATATTGAATATCGAAAAATTAAAAATTTGAAAGTAGGGTATTGAGATGGGGAATTTGTGTGTCGGTCGGTCGGTCGGTCGGTCGGTCTGTCCCCCCCTAATAACTTTTGAATGAACATTCCGATTTGGACAAACTTTTTTTTGTTGGAAAGATCTCGGCGAGTACAGCTCATTCCCATATTTGATTTTTCGATTTGAACAATTTTTGGTTCAACTTTGAACCGTTCAAACAACCGGTCCCGCGATGCTAACTTTTGAGTGAACAGTCCGATTTGAACAAACTTTTTTTTGTTCGAAAGATCTTTTCAAGGATACTTCATTCTCGTATCTACATTTTCGATTTGAACAATTTTTCGTTCAACATTGAACCGTTCAAACAAGCTGTCACCCCTAATAACTTTTGAATGAACAGTCCGATTTAAACAAATTTGTTTTTGTTCGAAGCATCTCGGGAAGGATACTTTATTACCGTATTTAAATTTTCAATTTGAACATTTTTGGTTCAACATTGAACCATTCAAGTAACCTTTCCCCACCTAATAACTTTTGAGTGAACAGTCCGAATGGAATAAACTTTTTTTTGTTCGAAAGATCTCGGCGAGTACAGCTCATTCCCATATTTGATTTTTCAATTTGAACAGTTTTTGGTTCAACTTTGAACCGTTCAAACAACCTGTCCCGCGATGCTAACTTTTGAGTGAACAATCCGATTTGAACAAACTTTTTTTTGTTCGAAGGATCTCAGCAAGTATACTTCATTACCCTATTTAAATTTTCCATTTGAGCATTTTTTCGTTCAACATTGAACCGTTCATGCAACCTTTCCCCACCTAATAACTTTTGAGTGAACCGTCTGAATGGAATGAACTTTTTTTTGTTTGAAAGATCTCGGAGAGGCTTTCCCATACATTTCCATATTTCGCTTTTTGATTTGAACCATTTTTCGTTCAATATTGAACCCGTTCGGAAAAAAAAGTAACATTAGCGTCTACGGGGAATTTAAGTTGAATGTTGATTCTGAACTTAAAGTCGGATTTCCTTCAAATTAACTTTGTAAGAAAATGGTTTTGATAAATAGTGTTTGTAAAGTACTTTTCTGAGTAATCTTCTGTGAGGACTTTGATTCCGACTCCGACTCCGCAAACGTGGCAGAAATGCAGGCTCAGAAAAAAAATGACTGACTGTGCAGACGATTTTTTGTTTATTTATTCATTTGTTTTATTTTATTTATTATAATAATTTTTTTTTTTTTGGCAGACGATTTTTTTTTGTAACAAAAATTTTTCATTCACGAGAACATTTTATTCTTTATTTATATTTAACAACTGGCAACCGATTAAAAGTGAAATTCGAGACATTTTATTAAAGGACGAGTTTTTTTTTTCTTTCTTTGATAAAATACGTTTTGATGCTCTTTGTACTTTTATTTATTTATTTATTTATTTTATTACTATTATTATTATTATTATTTTTATTTGAAAACGATAGAGGATTTTTTCTACGGAGGAACTGTAACAGTTTCTCTCTTTAAAAGGTGCGACAAAGCTTTATTTATTCGTTAATTACTTTTTACGTGTCTATTTCCTCTGATGAGAGTATTTTGCTTTTCGAAATCAGCTCTATGTGCTAAAAAGGTATGTTTAACATAATTTTCAGTTTCAGATAATCAAGAGAATAATGATCAGATGCGAGAATGCCGATGTCGATGTACGGGAAAGTAGGCTCGTTTAGTTCTTGACAGAACTTCTTGTTAAATTTCCGATTTGAACAATTTTTCGTTCAACATTGAACAGTTCAAACAACCTGTCCCGCGATGCTAACTTTTGAATGAACAGTCCGATTTGAACAAACTTTTTTTTGTTCGAAAGATCTCGGCAAGGATACTTCATCCCCGTTTTTAAATTTCCGATTTGAACAATTTTTCGTTCAACATTGAACCGTTCAAACAAGCTCTCACACTTAATAACTTTTGAGTGAACAGTCCGATTTAAACAAACTTTTTTTTGTTCGAAAGATCTCGGCAAGGATGCTTCATTACCGTATTTAAATTTTCAATTTGAACATTTCTTTCGTTCAACATTGAACCGTTCAAACAACCTTTCCCCACCTAATAACTTTTAAGTGAACCGTCCGAATTGCATAAACTTTTTTTTTGTTCGAAAGATCTCGGAGAGGCTCATTTCCATATTTCACTTTTCAATTTGAATCATTTTTCGTTCAATGATGAACCGTTCAGAAAAAATTTTAAGATGAGCGCCTACGGAGAAATTTAAATTAAATGTTGATTCTGAACTTCAAGGCGGATTTCCTTCAAACTAACTTTGTAAGAAAATGGTTTTGATAAATAATGTATTGTAAAGTACTTTTCTGAATAATCTTCTGTGAGGACTCTGATTCCGACTCCGACTCCGCAAACATGGCGGAAATGCAGGCTCGAAAAAAAGACTGACTGGGCAGACGACTTTTTGTTTATTTATTTATTTGTTTTGTTTAATTTATTATTACTATGGTTTTTTTGGCAGACGATATTGGTTTTTTTGTTAACAAAAATGTTTCATTCATGAGAGCATTTTATTCTTTATTTATATTTAACAACTGGCAACGGATTAAAAAATGAAATATAAGACATTTTATTAACGAACGAGTTTTTTTTTTTCTTTCTTTGATAAAATGTGTTTTGAAGTTCTTTTTACTTTTATTTTATTTATTTATTTTTTTTCTTTTGAAAACGATTGTGGAATTTTTCTACGGAAGAACTATAAAAGTTACATTCTTTAAAAGGTGCGACAAAACTTAATTGACTCGTTTATTTAATTTTGACGTGTCTATTTCATCTGATGAGAGGGGTATATTTTGCTTTTAGAAATCAGCTTTAAGTGCTATAGAGGTATGCTTGACATAATTTTCAGTTTCAGATAATCAAGAGAATATTGATCAGATGCTACAATGTCGATGTCGATGTACAGGAAAGTAGGCTCGTTTAGTTCTTGACAGAACTTCTTGTTAAATCAACTTCTGCTATTTATGCATTTTAGACTATTTAGAAAAGGATTTTTTTCTTGAAATTGCGGACAGAATTCGTTTTATGCTGTTTATTTTATTTTATGTTTGTTTTGTAAGAGAGGGATTTGGAGGTTGAAGGGGCTATGTTATATTTTTTGGAAATACACTCTGCACAATGGTAAGCAATGGATACAGGTAAGCAAATAAAACTTTGTACATCAAAAGTAGATGTCATTCGATAGACTTCATACGCTCAGTTATCGACAAAACCAGAAAACAAAAAAGGTTGCAACAATAAAACATTGAACTTAAATTACTCGCAATTTCGGTTTTGTCACATATCTCCTTCATCTCCCAAGCCCTTCAACTGTAATTTTCTTTACGACTAGAAAGACATTTTTAAAGGTTGTTTCTCCGCTCTGTGACACAAAGTGGTCAAAATATTCAAAATCCATGACTGACTCATGTACAAAAAAAAATACTTTTTTTTTCACAAACGAATGGAGAATCAATAAAAAAAATAGTATTAGCAGGCGGAAATTGTTTAAATTAATAAACTTAACTCTACAGTTTCAGACATAATTTGTACCATTTTCACTGGAATGCCCATATCTTTCACACGATTCGTAACTAGATACAGGCGGTCATTTTCACCATATGCTTACATTTCAGAATTTTTAAGTAATTTTTTTAACTTGCTATTTTTTTTAGAAACACTAACAGATGTTTTGTCACATATTTTAAGTGTGTGAAATGTAATTGGTTGTACACTTTGATGTATAATTAAGTATTCAAATGCTGTTGTAAAACTTTAAGTTGCAAGGAAAATTGTCGTCCGTTACCATACGAAATCAAAATGAAATCTCACTTTTAAACTATATCATAGCTCCTAGAACCAACTTCATTTGAAATAATTTGAGTCCCTGAAGCTTAAAACAATGTTTGTGATTATTAAAATATTGATCAAAAACTATGGTAAAGGAATTGACATTTGGTAACGGATTTGACCAGTAACGGACTTGACATTTCAACCAAAATGTCAAATTATGGCTAGGTTGTCGAATTTAAAAATTGAACAACAATATGCATTTTCTTAGAGTTGTATAATAAACAATATTTTGGGGTAAAAGTTGAGAAAAATTAAAAATTAATACTAAAATTTTTGGTAACAGACTAGACAAAGAATAAAAATATGCTCCTGGAAGAAATCTTGTGCGAAACGCCACAACAATACTTCTCGACTCAGGAAAACAAAATGGTACGAAATAGTTACGTAACTAGTTTAAGTTAACTGAATACGTGTTACCATCTTTTGACAGCAATAAATACCTTTTTTTAGCTAAAATAATCTTAGGGTAACGGACTTGACAGAACTGCCGGACAAAATATATTCATACATTTCTTAATGAAAAAAAATTATTATTGTCGATATTTATAATGAATATCATATACTAATAGTGAATATATAAAAATAATTTGTTGTATATACTTTTTTATACAATTAAGTGTATTAAAAAATAGCTGAACTTGCGAAAATTGGAAATGGATAAGCGTTTTTGCCTTGATTCTCATTTTTAAAGATTTATATAAAAATAAATAAATAAATTTCAATAATTTTTTGAGTGATAGAATTTTTTTGGGGGGTATTTCTTGCAGAAAATAATTGTTATAATTGAATTTAAAATATTAGATTTGCTTCAAAATTGTCTTTTTAACCTCCGGACAGCAAATGTAAGCAAAATTTTAAAAATGACCCATAGCTGTTTCTAACGATAACTGCTTAGACAGAACATAGAAAAAATCTCTCTCTCTCTCTCTCTCTTTCTATTATTTATTATAAACACTCGAATGTCGTGACTCATTTCGTGAACTCTTCTTTATATTTTGTTTTGGTTAAAATTTTGATGTTTATAAAACGACTTGATTATTCAGTGATCGTAATACAACTGAATATTTTTGGCTTTTCGTAAAAGTGATTCAACAATTGACCTTCCCACTTCATTTTTAGTAGAAATAATGTTATAGTAAATGTTAATAACACATTTTAAAACTGCTGAGGGATCTAGTGGGTATACAAAGGGTGGTCACAAGTAACATGGGGGAAAAAAAATTTTCAGCTGATCTTTTGTGGCACCCCCCTAAAATGTGCCAATGGGCTAGAAAATGAGATTTGCAAAGTTTTAGCTTAATCGAATAATATTAACACGTGCCGCAAAGAGGGTAAAGTTAAGAAAAACAGCGATTTTTAGCCAAAAATTGTAGTTTTTACTCTGTAAAACCAAAACTACTTATCTTAGAAACTTTATTTTGGTCTCATTTTGTAGGAAATTTCATTCTCGTTAAGTGCTATTCCATTCATTTTTGCTATCATGTCCAAAGTATTTATTTGGCATTTTTCAGGTTAAATCATAGAGTATATCAAAAAGAAAATTTTTTTTTCATGCAAAAACCTAAAAGCATTACAATATTCAATTACATTTATTTGTTTATTGTTGGATTTACTTTGTCAATTAAAGAAGGGGTATTTTCGCGGTACTTTAGAAATAAATGAAACAAATTTCTATTACAAGTTTCAATTGTTTTAAAACCATAGTTTAATGTGAAAAATGTGCAAAGACTTCGAGAAAAAAGCAAATAAAGCTCAACGCAATTACAAACAAAAACACATACAGCTTAGGAGGAGATGGGATCGGCAATAGAGAACAGCGATGGTGCCATTAATTCTCTCCTACGGTTCCATCTTTCACCACGTCGCGCCGAGTACGTTGGATAGAGGGTGCCAGTTTTTCATCCAAGCTACGGGCGAGATCCTGGCTCCCTCCTGGGTGCCGCTGGTGCTACACGCGTTTCACACCCATAGGTGCCCACAGGAGGGGATTATGGCGCAAGTTGCTCCATCAAAATTGGGGGGGGGGGGATTTTTTAAAACTTATTTATTTATCTAAATTATTTTTTAATTTTCTTAAATTCAAATTATTCACTGATTTTTTTTAAATGAAAATTATTCATTGATTTATTTTTTCAATTTCAATTATTTCTTTATTATTTTTTTATTTATTTGTTTATTTATTTAGTGTGTGTGTGTGTGTGCTTGGAATATCTGGAAGAGGGAAAAAAAATTCTATTCTGCGCATACTCAGTATTTTTAAAAAATATATAAAATTGTAATTTAAAAAAATAAATAAAATATCAAAAAAAAATATTTAAAAAATAAATAAATTATGTTTAAAAAAATATGTAAAATAAAAAAGAGGGAGAAAAATAAAAAGCACAATACTGCCGTGCAAAGCGCAAAAGCCGTATCTGCAGACGACTTCAAAATGATAAATTGCCGTTTAAAGATTTAAGCCTCAATGTATTTGATTCAGATAAAACTTTTTCAAATATTTTAAAAAAATATTTCCCATGTACAAATGATCATATAACATTGTATTTTGGTAAAATATGCGACTAGGAACCACCGGGTGATCGTAACTCAATTTTGACAAAAAGTGCAGATACGACTTTTGTGCTTAGCACGGCAGAATAGGGTTGTGAAAAATTTTGGGGGGGGGGGGGAATTTGCGCCATTGAGCTTGGGGGGGGGGATGGGCACCCCTGTTCACAACACCTGACAGGTGCCAATCACAACCAGTAGTTTTAAACAGTGTAGACCGCAGGATCTAATTCAGAATCAAGATCTATCGAAAAAGCGGAAAGCCATCCAAGACTGAAAGTCTTCCAATAATTGCTTATTCGCCTATTTGTGGAGAAGGCTTTTTTTCCGGCTGACGTAACGAAAATTTCAATGTTAGTACTGATCAAGAGTATTTACGAGACATACTATAAAGTACCTTTCCAAGTGACTTTGTAACATTAATAAAAATAGAGACAATCGTGCATTCCTGGATGTTTGTATGCTGGAACAGTAAAATCCATCTGAAAAATTAATTGTATTGCCAACCTTTATAATTTAAGTATAATCTTCCATGTGGTTTGACATATACATAAAGTCGGATTGCACGGAAGGTCCTCGGCACATTTGAGATTTTATTCGTCCTCGGCATATTTGAGATTTTATTCATAGATCAAGATACTTAAAGTGTGCTGAATAATATTGGAGTCAAGTCAAATCTTTATGCGCCACATGGTTTTAAATTGATTTCGGGCAGAAAACTTACCGACAAATGCGTTTTGTCAACTAAAAAAAATAAATAAATAAAATGCAAAATGCTTAGCATTTTAGCGCCATCTTTTTTTTTCAGTAAATTTCGTCAAAAATGTGAATGAAAGTAGGTTACTATCTAAAATACAAGATCCATCAACATTATTTGTGTCAAATTTAGATTTCAGGTAGACACAAGTATAGATAAGTGCACTTTTTCACTTTATTTCTACAAAGGACATATTATACTGATCACTTAAAAAAAAAATAATATAGGACAATTCCACGGGTAACTGACTGACATTCACAAAGCAAAAAAAAAAAAAAAAAGAAGTATTTTGAAATAAAACACAACAAATCTCAAATTTTACTAATTTACTAGCTGCCAGGGCAGCTAGATTAGCTTCCTGCGGCATGTTGATGCATAACGTCCCCCTTCTCTAACCTTTACCTCATTCTGAAGTTATATTATTTGATATAATTTAATGTTCATTCGATTTCAAGACATACCACGCACGTGGCCTGACGTTGCACGGGCACTTCGTGCCCTGAAAGTAGTGAGGAAAATTTCAAGAAACTACTCCCCGCCAAGGCGGCTCGCTAACAGGCGCTTCACGCCTTCACTTTTTTCCTATATAAAAAATCATTCGAATTATTGAGATGCTTCGCGTCTTCAATATGGTGAGGAAAGTTTCAGTAAGTTCAGCTCGCTCAAAGGAAAAAAGCAGACATAGATACTCAGTTTTTAATATAAGTAGATGGCTCTTCAACAAATGAATGTTTCAAAATATTACCAGTAGCTAGCGATAAAAATTCTACGTAAGTGGTCCGCTTATGAGTTTCGTGTTTGATTTAGTTAAGCCTTCATTCAAAATTCTCATTATCATTGTTATTACTGTTTCATAGCAACGACGGTTTGCAAGAATGGATTTCATATTTAATCATTTATTAGGCTTAATCGCTTTAAACTTGACTACTTATTAATTGATATCTTCGCTAATTAAAATCGTATAATTATATTCAATTGAAACTAATGAAGCCTGAAAAATTACCTATATCTATCGGTACCTGGTTCGACTTTCAGGTCATTGGCGTTCAGGAGAAAGAAGCGTGACATAGAAAGAAAGATAGTCAGAAAGATAGAAAGAAAGATAGTTAGAAAGAAAGATAGTTAGAAAGATACTCAGTTTTTAATATAAGTAGATTTTATCCTGTCTTATTGTACTTTTTAAGTTGAATTTCATGGTATAATTGAATTTTCAAAATATATTTTTAATGATTTTATAAAAATTGCCAAAAATATGGTAACTGACTGACATAAATGCAACCTGTGTGAAAAGTAACACTGATTCTACAAGAGATTTCTCTGAAAGTTGAAGGAAATTTTATTGAATAAAAAATGAGGATCAAAGAGAATGAATAACCTTTCGGACCATGGCAGTTGAGTTTGAAAATATTGCTGTAGTAAAGAATTACAGTAGCTAGAGTAGCTTGGTAACTGACTGACATTCCGGTAACTGACTGACATTTCTGAAATATTCTAAATATACTGATACACATGTTCAAAATTATACAGTAAAAATTATGAATAAGTCTACGAAAAAGGTAAACAATAAAATTACAATTGTCAAACTTAACCCTTTGCACTCGAGGCCTTTTTCGCTTGCGCGAACCAGCAACTCGAGACGATTTCGGCCAAATTCGGCGAACACATTACAAGTAATTGAAAAACATTTATAAGCAAACAAACATTTATAAATAATAAAATTTCACTAGTTTATTTATTTATTATGTCGAAAACAAGAAATTTTATTACGTATTACAAAATTTTAATAAATATTACACTTTGTAATTAGTTTTGATGTGATATTTTGTAAAACAATATCCAAAGTTCCCATGTTGAACTGCTTGCACCTTTCACAGTTTCACTTTCAACATCACTCTCAGCTTCACTGTCGCTCTCTATAATTCTAGTTTTCCGTCGTCTTACACCTCTTACTGTATCACTGTCTTCACCACTGGATTCTTTCGTTTCGCGGCGTAATGCGTCGGAAATCGATGTAAGTTCATCATCTAAAGCGGCAAAATCGAATTCGTCCGAACTCGAGCTGATCTGATCTTCCTCCATATTTTTAGGGTTCAAATACTTTTTAGATACTGTAATTACTGCCAAGACTGTTTCAAGCGAATGCTACGCTGAGACTAACTAAATTGAGCTAAGATTTGGCTACAATGTAAGCAGAGTCTAGTCCACAAAAGAACTTCCGAGAAAACTATCTTATCGCATATTGTAAATAAGGAGATCCAGTTACAAAAGACCATAGCGTCGTAGCAGCGTAGTTCGATTTAAAGTTTTAAAACAGTCGGGCGCCGCAGCAGCGCCGATCGAGTTGCCACTTCGAATCGGCGCCGCTCGAGTGCAAAGGGTTAACTTCGCTGCAATAAATGATTGCAGTCTTTGCAACAAATCGGTAACTGACTTACCTATCAGGAACCAACTGTTAAATTATACTAATGCAAATGTTCAAAATTATGCAATAAAACCTTTATAAATATAACACAGAGTGAAGTAATGGAAGTCCAATTTTTAAGTTAATTATATTAACAATTTTTGTTTCCATAGTGTTCGGTAATTGTAACTTAATCGCCTCCTGGCGATAGATCCCTTTTGCCAAAAAACTCTTTGGAAAAACCATGTGAAAAACCCACTGTTTCACCTTGCCAACATGTGAAAACCCATTGTAAAAAACCCCAATTTCGCTTAAGATGTAAGAGAAGGCAACAAGTCTTCACGATGTGTGCACGCAAATAAAACGCTTTCAACTTATTACAGTCCAATTTTTCTGAGTTATGGATCGAAACCTCCGCACATTTTGGTCCTAATCTCGCCGGAGAAATTATTTTCAACTAGTTGTGGAATAAGAAGTCAATTCGTAATTCTTACAATTAAGTGAACTAACGCAATATTTTTCGGATTCAAAATGGCTGACATTGCTACGCTGAACCGCAAGCGCGGAAATATCAAAGGACAAATAACGAAGCTTATGAATGGATTCGCTGCAAGTAAAAATGATTTGAACCTTCCCGAACTACAAGCTCTATTAGAGACAACTCTAACTATTCATGAAAAGTTTGATGTGCTGAAAGACGACTTCTACAAAATTCTCACTGATGAAGAATTCAAGGAGTCTGATGAATTATTGTCGCAAGTGGATGACGAAATCCAATATTTGGAGGTAAGTCTGAAATCCTCTATTAATAAACTAAGAGATATGCATAACAGTGACTCAATACTAAACCAAAGTGTTGATACTTCTAAACAAGAAATAAGTGTTATGAATTCTGTTCATTCAAAAAGTGTTTCTGTAAAGCTTCCGAAAATTCCTCTTCCAATTTTTAGCGGAAAATTTGAGGAATGGAACTTGTTCAAAATTCAGTTCAACAGTCTAATCAATGAAAATCCCGAACTTTCTGAAAATGAAAAGCTCCACTATCTACGCGGCTCCTTAAAGGGCGAAGCTAAAATTCTAGAAACAACAGATGACAGTTTTTCTTCACTCTTTAAAGCTTTACAACAAAGATACGAAAATAAAAGAATAATTGTAGATTGCTATCATATTCACAATATTCTTAATATGCAACCAATCAAACACGAATCTGCTAAAGACCTTCGCATCATATTAGATAATGTTAAAAAAAATCTTAGATCACTAAAACTCTTAGATTTCGCAAGAGACAAATTATCTAACGCACTTTTGTTGAATGTAATTCTAGAAAAATTAGATCGCGAAACCAGAAAGCAGTACGAGCTAACTCTAAAGGATAATGAAGTGCCAGATTTTGATGAATTGTTGGAATTCCTAGAAAGAAGGTGTCAAATCTTAAATAGTATCAATGCTAATATATCTTGCAAATCAAAATCTTTTATCGTCAAATCTAATAAAACACCGAAAATGTGTGTCGCTTGTAAAACTCAAACACATGCATTATATAACTGTGATAAATTCAAAGAAATGAAACTAGCAGAAAGAACAGATCTGGTTACAAAACATCGGCTTTGTTTCAACTGTTTAAGTGGTTTTCATTTTGTATCCCAATGTAATTCGAAAGGTTCTTGCTTCGTTTGCAAGAAAAAATTGGATCATCATACATTACTTCATAAATATGTAACGTTCTCAAATAGAAAAGAAAGTAACGCAGATAGTGTTGGCTCAAGGTCAACACTAGGGCAATTCCATGGTGTCGGACGTAAAAAACGAAGAAATATTGTTTAGTTTTAGTTCCATTTATCAAATATAAACTGAATAGAAATGATTAAGTTGGTATTCGAAATACTCGCTACATCATAATGAATAAAAAATCATGTTAGTTTTTTAAAATAGATCTCTTAAATAGAAATTAAGAAGATTTAAAGAGTTGGTGTCGGACGTAAACGCACAAATAGTAAAATTGGAGATTCACTTAAAATTTACTGAAACTCTGCGAATTGGCTTACCTTTTAATTTCAAAAACAGCTAAGATCGATAGTATACTTATGATTAAAGCATATTTTAAAGTTTTTTAATGATATTGTTTTGAATAAAATGAACTTGGAACTACTTTTACCTTGGTGTCGGACGTAAATTTGCGGTGTCGGACGTAAACTCTTCGAATTGGACCTAAACCGTTGTTCTTAAATGCAATGATTACAGTTTTAAGTAAGAAAATTAAATTTTATTCCTAGGTCACACATATTATTTTTTAACATTTAAAAGGGTTCATCAAATTTAAACTGCCCCCTTTTTCCTGTTGGGATCGGAGGACGAATACGTTTATAATGTCCCGTAATTTGTAAAATATTTTGTTCTCAGTTCTTGGCCATTTAAAATAACCTTTAGAACTATGCATAACTGATACTACAATGTAATTTTTTTGGTGATACATCTAAGACAAAGCATGGCATCATGCGTTACCACAACCCAGTCATTGATGTTTACTGTATCAAGATCTGCAGATTTCTTCGATCCCGGAATTATAAGATTCTTAATTTGTTATCACGTTGTTCTTAATTTGTTATCACGTGATATGTCACCAATTTGAACTTAATTGTGTCCAACTGATTTGGCAAAATGAGTAGATTTGATGTTTGGAATATGGAAAACAGCTTTCCAGTGCTGATGCAAATGCTTTGTATCTATGTGTATATCTTTTGCTGGAATATACTTTATGTGCATATTCGGATTTAAAAGTGCTGAAATTTGAGAAAATTGCTTCGCTTTTGTCACCGTCATTTTTCTTACTTTAACGCGGCGCCAAACGATTTTTTTCACAGTGCCTCCTATGGCATCAACCACCATCAACCAGCAAATATGAATATTAATCAGTACACTGATAAAAAATGTAAGCATCCACTTGTACAAATCCAACTACGAAATCCATGTGTTCTGACTCCTTGTGAAACAGAATACAGGTTGTGTTGTGATGATCTAGCCTTTAAAACTTTAGATGAATACTTAAGAGTTGGGTTGCTGTTCTTTTCAAAGCAATAATATGTATATACACTTTTTATTAATTCAAGAGTTCCCAGGACAACTGTGATGCATTGTGTCTTAATATAAATGTCTCATGAGGAGAAAAAAAACTCTTAAAGTATTATTCTGAAGCAAAATTTACTATTTAATGAGTAAATTTAAAGTATATGTATGCACAGTAAAGTCAAAATTATTTTTTTTTAATCATGTTTCACTTTAACTTTGTAATTAAAGGCAAAATATGGAGAATCACAGTTGTAAACAAGTGTTATTTTAGGAATGTAACAGTGTCGGACGTAAACGGTGTCGGACGTAAAAAAATTCTTTACGTCCGACACCTAGATTTTAATTAAAAATATTTACTTGTCACAAAATGTTAATAGGTTACATCAATGAGACCAAAGATCTTACTTTGTATACAAAGTTAGATGTATGTAGCTTTAAAATTATTGACCCAGTATAATTAATCGTACATTTTGGTGTCGGACGTAAAACACTTAATGTGCCCCATGGGAATTCTGTCACAAATCAAAATGAATTATATTCTAACACATTTTTGCAACACCACCTGTTGTACATTGAATATGTAAATAGTTATTCGTCTTAATTCATAATTTTATATATGTATATTTTGGAAAAAACAGAGCTTCTTTGAGAGTCGTAAAATGTAGTTTGAAAACGCTCTGGATGTTGACCTTAGTTTGACCTCTTGTAACTTAGTTAAAACTTAAGTTATCAAAATTTAAACATGAATTTCAAAATATACAACTCTTTACCTTTAAAATGATACCTTGTTTGTTTAGAAATATTAATTTTGAAAATTTGACCATCTGTTTGACCTTATCGTGGAATTGCCCACTAGAGTTTCAATCTCAAGGTCAAGAGCTTATTCAACAAAACATCAAAAATTCAGAATTTGATCCGCAAATGTCAGAAAATGCTCGCGTTTCTTTCTTTACAAATGGAAATGATAAAACTGTTCTCATAAATACAGTCATAGTTTATGTTCGAGATTCTACTGGCATAAGAAGAGGTTTACGTGCAATTTTGGATTGCGCAAGTGAAAGTTCGTTCATTTCTGTTTCGGCAGCTGAAGCCTTGGGCTTGAAAAAGGAAAGAATAAATATTCCGATAAGTGGATTAAGCGATTCTGTTTAAATATCAAAAAGAAAGTTTCGGTTCACTTATCTAATAAAGGGGAAGATTCGAATTGGGATATTGACTTATTAATCGTTCCAAAAATAACAGATTTTATGCCATCAAAAAAAATTAATGTTTCGCACTTAAGCATTCCTGATGATATACACTTAGCAGATCCAATGTTTCATATTCCACAGAAAGTAGATATTCTTTTGGGAGCAGAATTATTTTTCGCATTTTTGAAAGCAGATAAAAGAAAACTCGGAGATAACTTGTATTTACAATCGAGTTGTTTTGGTTATCTTGTTTCTGGTAGCTTTTCAGACAACAGCTCTGATCATTTCTCAAAGAACTGTTTTTTGTCCCAAAACTTTGCAACTTTAAATAGTACGCTAACTAAATTCTGGGAAATCGAAGAAGTCGAAAATCAGAAGTCTTGCAATGATGATGAATTGAATTATTGCAATGAACATTTCGCAAAAACGCATTACAGGAAATCGGATGGTAGATACGTAGTTCAAATGCCATTCAAACCAGAATGTTCTGAAGTCATGCTAGGAAATTCTAAACAAATCGCGTCCAGAAGATTAGATCAATTATGGACACGTTTAGAACGGGATCCGACTATGAAAGCGCAGTATACGGAATTTCTTGACGAATACAAAACTTTGAATCACATGGAAGAAGTGAAGGAAAATATTGAGGACGGATACTATCTCCCTCATCACGGTATTCTTCGTCCAACAAGCATTACTACTAAGTTACGTGTCGTATTCAACGCAAGTGCAAAAACGACAAGCGGACGTTCCTTAAATGATTTATTGAGCAAAGGAGGAGTAATTCAAGAAGATCTCTTTTCGATTCTAATTAGATTTCGAAAATATATGTACGCATTTACCACAGACATAAAACAAATGTTCAGAATGATTGAAGTGGATTCGTCTCAAACTAAGCTACAAAAAATATTGTGGAAAGAAAGTAAATTTGCACCAGCTAAGGTTTACCAGTTGCGAACTGTCACGTACGGGACTGCCTCCGCTCCTTACTTAGCAACTAAAGTTTTGCAGCAACTTGCATTAGATGAAGGAAGGACTTTCCTTTGGCTGCTAGAGTCGTTCTTCAAGACTTCTACATGGATGATTGCCTTTCCGGTAGTTCAGATTTCAATGAGTTTGAGAATCTAAAGTTAGAATTAACGCAGCTTCTCCAAAGAGGGGGCATGAAGCTACACAAGTGGTGCAGCAATGAAGCATCTACGACTCAACTTCAGGAATTTCCACTGGACAGAAATTCTGAGGAAATTGTAGTTAAAACGCTAGGAATGTTTTGGAATAGTTCAAGTGATTCGTTTACGTACAAGGTTAGTACTGAACCAAATCGCAATTTCACCAAACGAGATGTACTTTCGGAAATTGCACGCATCTATGACCCACTTGGACTCTTAGGCCCTGTCATTTCAAAGGCAAAAATATTTATGCAGCAGTTACGGTTACTTAAATTAGACTGGAATGAAACGCTTCCTCCAGAAATTTCGGAGCAGTGGTACAACTTCGTCAAAACTTTTCCGGACTTGCAATTGATCAAGGTACCCAGATGCATTTTGAAATCAGACACGAAGTCTGTAATACTACAAGGTTTCGCAGATGCATCCTCAAAAGCTTATGGAGCAGTTATATATGTGAAAACTGTTTCCAAAACCAATGAAGTGAATACTCAGCTTCTGTGCAGCAAATCGAGGGTTTCCCCAATCAAGTTCCTGACCATACCCCGTCTCGAGCTTTCTGCATGTCTTCTTCTCTCCAAACTTACGCAGAAAGTTTTAACCGCAATCAAATTACGCATAGACTCTGTGGAGTTATATTCCGACTCTACTGTCGCACTAGCATGGATTAATACATCTTCAAATCTACTCAAAACATTTGTGAGCCATAGGGTATCGCAAATCCAGCAGCTGACCAAGGATTTCGAATGGTTTCACATTTCATCAGATAACAACCCAGCCGACAAGATTTCACGAGGATTGGATGTCAAATCGCTTGCTTCATGTGAGCTGTGGTGGAATGGACCGAATCCTGAACTGAATTCAGCTGCTCAACAGACTTTGCAAATTTCCAGTAGTTTGACAAGCAAACTCTATGACGAGGAGCTTAAGACTGTTTCCAAAGTGACATTAACTTCAACTAGTGACTTTAATTTTTTTGACAGCTTGCTAGATATCACAAACAATTTTCAAAAATTAATTAGAGTTATAGCATTTATTTTTAGGTTTGGCCGAAATTGCAAGTCTCCTGTAAAACAAACAGGTCCACTCACGTATGATGAATATGTCAGTGCAGAAACCTATCTCTTAAGAAATTTACAGGTAAGGTATTTTTCATCTGAGATGTCGGCATTAGAGAAGGGGACTTCAATTTCATCAACAAGCAAGTTAAAACTTCTCAATCCCTTTATAGACCCATCGGAGGGATTAATTAGAGTAGGTGGCAGACTTTCTCATTCAGATGTTAATTTTAATCAAAAGCATCCTATTATTCTGCCTGCTGGAAACAAACTTGTCAAAATCATATTCCAATATTATCACAAGAGGGATTTACACGTAGGGCCTCAAGCTCTACTGAATACCGTTCGCTTAAAATATTGGCCTCTTGGTGGTAGAAACGCAGCAAGAAAGGTAGTTCATGAGTGCGTGGAATGTTTTAAAAGCAAACCAACTATCACTAATCAGATTATGGGGGATCTTCCTTCAGAAAGAGTAACCGCTAGTTCTGCATTTCTAAATGTAGGGGTTGATCTGTGTGGGCCCTTTGAAATCAAATTTAAGGGACAAAGAAAGGGTTCCTTTCAGAAAATCTATGTAGTTATATTTGTATGTATGGCAACAAAAGCTGTCCACATAGATTTTGTATCAGATTTAACATCCGAAGCTCTAATCGCAACTTTGAAGAGATTTTTTGCACGCCGCGGTAAAAGCGCGATAATTTTTAGCGATAATGCTACTAATTTCAGAGGGGCTTCCGCAGAACTGAAACGTTTACATAAATTAATTGCAAACTAGCTGCGTGGCCCGGCGTTGCACGGGCTGTAATGTAGTGAAGGCAGTTTGAGAAAACTACTCGCCACCAAGGCGGCTCGCCTTTAAAGTAATGAGGAAAGTTTAAACAGTTAACTCGCCGTCAAGGCGGCTCGCCTTTACAGTAGCGAGGAAAGTTTCAATAAACTACTCGCCGCCAAGGCGGCTCGCCTTTAAAGTACCAAGGAAAAGTTTAATAAACTACTCCCCGCTAAAGCGGCTCGCTAAAATGCTTTCCTGCATCAAAGAATCAATCGAATTATTTGCACACGCTTCCTCAAAAATAAAGACGATGTCAAGTAGCGCATACTTAGCACTCTCCCTAAATAACAAATAAAATTCCTTTCCAAAAACAATTATTTCCAAACCGCTTTGTTCCTGTAAAATTAATTGCAAAATTCTAAACGAAAAAGTTCTTTTAATATTTGGATCGCAGCCAAAAAAAGTCCCTTCTAAAAACAGCAATTGCAATTTTATTTAAAAACACATTTTCAAAATGGTACCAGAGAAAAAATATGTCATTAATAATTAGAATAAAAACAATTGTTAGAACTTTGTTATAACACGTATTCAAAATGACAATGGAAAAAAATAACACTCTTTCATTTTAAAAAGTTCAACTTAATTAACGTTTTAATTTAAAAATCGCAACGGAAAGAAATAAATATCTTGGAATTTTAAATAGTTCAATAATTTAATTAACGTTTTAATTAAAAATGGCAACGGTAGGAAATAAATATCTTGGAATTTTAAGCAATTCAATAATTTAATTAACGTTTTTATTCAAAATGGCAACGGTAAGAAATAAATGTCTTGGAAGTTTAATCATTTATTAGGCTTAATCACTTTAAACTTGACTACTTATTAATTGATATCTTCGCTAATTAAAATCGTATAATTATATAAATTGAAACTAATGAAGCCTGAAAAATTACCTATCTATCGGTACCTGGTTCGACTTTCAGTTCATTGGCGTTCAGGAGAAAGAAGCGTGACATAGATAGATAGTTAGAAAGAAAGATAGAAAGAAAGAAAGATAGAAAGAAAGAAAGAAAGAAAGAAAGAAAGAAAGAAAGATACTCGGTTTTTAATATAAGTAGACTAGCTGCCAGGGCAGCTAGATTAGCTTCCTGCGGCATGTTGATGCATAAGTTCCCCCCTCTCTAACTTTTACCTCATTCTGAAGTTATATTATTTGATATAATTTAATGTTCATTCGATTTCAAGACATACCACGCACGTGGCCCGGCGTTGCACGGGCACTTCGTGCCCTGAAAGTAGTGAGAAAAAAATTTAAAGAGACTACTCCCCGCCAAGGCGGCTCGCTTACAGGCGCTTCACGCCTTTACTTTTTTCCTATATAAAAAAAATCATTCGAATTATTGAGATGCTTCACGTCTTCAAGATGGTGAGGAAAGTTTCAGTAAGTTCAGCTCGCTCAAAGGAAAAAAGCAGACATAGATACTCAGTTTTTAATATAAGTAGATGCCTCTTCAACAAATAAATGTTTCAAAATATTACCAGTAGCTAGCGATAAAAATTCTACGTAAGTGGCCCGCTTATGAGTTTCGTGTTTGATTTAGTTAAGCCTTCATTCAAAATTCTCATTATCATTTTTATTAGTTTCACGGCAATCACGTTTTGCAATGCAAGAATGGATTTCATATTTAATCATTTATTAGGCTTAATCGCTTTAAACTTGACTACTTATTAATTGATATCTTTGCTAATTAAAATCGTATAATTATATCAATTGAAACTAATGAAGCCTGAAAAATTACCTATCTATCGGTACCTGGTTCGACTTTCAGGTCATTGGCGTTCAGGAGAAAGAAGCGTGACATAGAAAGATAGAAAGAAAGATAGTTAGAAAGAAAGATAGTTAGAAAGAAAGATAGTTAGAAAGAAAGATAGTTAGAAAGATACTCAGTTTTTAATATAAGTAGATAGTGAAGAAATTTCCAACCTATTAGCTTCAGAAGGTATCAAGTGGAAATTCTGCCTCCTAGAGCTCCCAATTTTGGCGGCCTTTGGGAGGCAGGAGTGAAAGCTTTCAAATACCACTTAAAGAGAGCGGTAGGTTCTACAAAGCTAACGCTTTGTAGAACCTACCGCTGGAAGAATTTCTAACCGTAATCACTCAGATCGAGGGCATCCTAAATTCGAGACCACTGTCTTCTTTATCTACTGATACTGACGATTTCCAAGTATTAACCCCGGGCCATTTTCTGATAGGAAAACCAATAAATACGCTCCCGGAACCTAACTTAATTGACCCAAGAGATAATTTTCTAAATAAGTGGCAAAAAACTCAAAAAATAGTGCAAACTATTTGGAAATTCTGGCAAAACAGCTATTTGAGTCATCTGCAACAGCGCTCTAAATGGTTACTTAACCCTTTCCGGCTCACTACCCGTTAAAGTTGGAATTTCGTCAAAAAAATTTATATACAGTCTCTTTAGGTCTCAGGTAGTGCACATATAAAATTTTGTAAAAATATCTCTTACCGTTTTGATTTTACAGGTGTTCCACCTCCTGGAACACTGCACCGTTAAAGCTGTAAAGCACGTCAGAGTAAGTGTTGCAGTGAAGCATGCAAAAACTGTATATTTTTAATATGAACAAGAAATTTGATAATTTACACTTATGTAGAAGATTTAGCATTACCCAGGGTGCACCACGAGGAAGACTGCTACTCTACACCTCGTCCCCCCCCCCAAAAAAAAATAATAATTTTGATTAGAAATGAATCAGTCATGTACAATATTTAAATACAATTTCTATATATAATTCCTGATGATCTTGCCATTTTTTTTTCTTCGTGAAATTTTTGGAAGCATGTATTCAGATAATATCAACGGAATAGAATAAAGTGAGTGATCGAAACACAAAAGAGAGAACAAAATAATCACGTTGCTCTAAGTGAAGATAACTTGAGCTACTAATAAAATCCCTTTCTAACCCCTCCTGACAAAATACCAGACACCCACAGAATGTATACAACATTTGAAATAAAACATACCCACCCCTGCTGTATTTTATGTAGACCTCTTTCACCCCCAAGAAGAGGGAACAGAAAACGTAAAAACACGTCTCTCTACGCTCAATGCTGGAAAGCGCACTTTGAGAAGCAAGATCGTTGCAGTGTTCCATGTAATGGAACACAACGTTTTCTTCTGCGATTATGAGTTCGTTTTTGACTTTAAAAATATAAATTTGTTTTCAATAAATACTTTGATGTGTAGCCTATAATATAACATGAGAATTTTTTTTTGTAGATTTTTTTTTTATCGGAAAAAAAATTATACAATTTTTTAAAGAAAATGAATGAGATCAAATAATCCACCATAGTTAATTATTGAGTAGCCTCTGTTGTGGTGGTGCCATCTATAGTTATAAAGAAGAGTTAGAAGAATACTTTACTTCAATTTTGATTCATTTATTGATAAATTTAAGAGTTTGAGAAGCAGTTGAAGTTTGGTGTTCCAGCAGCTGGAACACTGAGAGGCAAAGGGTTAACAAGCCAAATTTAACTGCAGGAATGCTAGTCTTATTGAGGGACGATCAACTTCCTGTTTGTGGCCAATGGGTCGAATTGTTGAAGTGATTCCAGGGTTAGATGGAAAGGTAAGAGTTGCAGACATTCTCACGACAAAGGGCATTTTCAGAAGACCAATTTCAAAAATTAGTATTTTGCCAATTGTAGATAATTATGTGCATTCAGTAAAGTAATTAATTGTTTTTTGTAATTATTCATATTTACTTATGTTCTTGTGTTTAAAAATTTTCCTTGCATGTTATATGTATTTTTCGTAATTATTTGAAATAATGTAATATTTCAACGCCGGGCGGGATGTTCGGTAATTGTAACTTAATCGCCTCCTGGCGATAGATCCCTTTTGCCAAAAAACTCTTTGGAAAACCCATGTGGAAAAACCATGTGAAAAACCCACTGTTTCACCTTGCCAACATGTGAAAACCCATTGTAAAAAAACCCAATTTCGCTTAAGATGTAAGAGAAGGCAACAAGTCTTCACGATGTGTGCACGCAAATAAAACGCTTTCAACTTACAGTCCACTTTTTCTGAGTTATGGTTTGAAACCTTCGCACTCCGCACACATAGGATATTCGGATTATGGGTTATGCAGGTTGTGTTAAACATCTTTTCCTATCAGTCACTCAGTACTTTTTTGAAAGTTTCTTAAAGTGATGAGGTTGAACAGTTGAGCATTTGTTGTATTGGCTGTAGATAATTACATTTTCATCTATGGGGGGTCTTAAAATAATGCATTTTTCGGAAATTCGGAATAGCCAAAATATCACTAAATCTCATTTTCAATTCATTTTTTGTGGAGTGAACATCTTCCTGCTTAACAATAATAAGTTGTGTTTTCAGATCTTTCTCTTTTATAGCATTACTAGCAAAAATACACGGCGTTGCCTGGGCCAATAATGATTTATAGAAACAATTCATACTCACCTTTGGGTTTTTTTTCCTGAACTCAAAACACACCAAATTTTGGATAACTTTTTTGGGATACCTAGGATAATTTTACTCCCCTCCCTACTTTATGAAAATACATTAAGTATTATTATGTCACTAATTTTTGTCTCAGAGAAATAGTCATCAAATGCTGAGATACTATTGCTGACCATAAAATGACGCTAACAGTTTTTGAACTCAATGATTTCGAAATTAATAGGGAACATTTGACAATTATTTGTGCAAAAACGCAAGTTAATAGTAATGCAGTCTTGGTTAAGGGGTTGATTAATTTAGTATGCGGATTACCTTACGTTTTGACATAATTTTAAAAAGGTTTTTATTGGATACATACGGAATATGCCAACAAAAGAAAAAAAACTGAACGTTTCGAATGTGGGAGTATTATTTCGATGATTAAGATTTTTCCACAGTCGATAAATATCAGACAATAATCATTTTATTTTGGTTACGTTGTGTAAGAAGTAAAGTATTATTGCGTAGTCTTTGGCACAAAAACTGGCGTTAGTTGAAAAAAATCTCCGTGCATCTCAGTTGCTAAAATCTTGCATTTAGCATTTAGCACCCCAGAGACCCCTGTACCTTCCAATTTGCTTGTATTTACCGGTTATTAAAATCTTGCAACAAATTTGGCAAAATTCCTGTTCAATTGGATACTAAGTACCTGGCCAATTGTAAATATCCCCAGAAAGTGCCAAATCAACGAAAACAAATTTGAGAAATGCCGAAAGGTTGTATTTAAAGCTCCATCAAATTGGAAATAATGAACCTAATTCATTTATTAGTTGCCAATCTCATCTAGCGATTACGTTACCGATATTCTAAAACATATTTACAAAACTCGCGAAAATAATTGATGCAGTGAACAATTCTTACAGAAAATACTGTAGAATACAATTTATACTACAAAATAATATTTGCATGTTTCAAAGCACAATAAAAAAACACATTGCTTACACCACAAAATGTTTTAAATACAAATCGTGGTAAAAGCTCGTTAGCGAGCGGGCGCGCGAGCGTCTCCAGTGTCTATGTAAAAGCCATGTATTAACCATGAAGCTGAAAAAAACTTTCTTTTTGATTTGACTTGAGAATAGCCTTGAAAACTTAATGCGAAAAGCGGAAATGATACACGCAATTCTAGCTATCGACAGGGAGTTGAGATGATGCACTAAATATTGAATTAGTTTGTTGAAAGCCTTCGCGGATTTCTGCGAAAAATGCACCTAAATTGGAATGAAAAAAGCGCTACCAATCGAACTTTTTCGAATATCGTTATAAACTATAGCCTTTGTGTTATTCTGATGTATAAGCTACATTATGGTAAAAGTTTCATTAAAATCCATTCAGTAGTTTTTGAGTGAAAGAGGAACAAACATCCATCCATCCAAACATGCAAACATCCAAACTTTCGCATTTATAATAGTAGTAAGACAAAAGGTTGAGGCATTATTGATGGTTGCTTTTCAACTCAACACTTCCATCCATACTAACCTCTTTACTTGGCCACCGACTCCATCTACGGCTCCCTTGCCATGTGAAGTGGCAAAAAACTGCCATTCGACTTAGCGAATTTGAAAGTCCTTGCAAAAATATTTGAAGTTGCATAGGTTAAAACGCTGCTTGAACTGACTGGCAGCACCATCAGAAAAAATATGTAACGAGGAAAAGTTCTTAATTAGTTTCAAGTCCTTTATTATTTCCCGAAGGAAAACCTTCACAGCATTCTCATGATCTGATAGTCTGATATTACTGCGTACGATTTTGTGTTTTTGGTCACCTTCTACAAACCAAGAAACAGCTGTAAAAAGTGTAACTTTTTTGTGGTTCCAATGAGCTGCTTGGATTTCATTTTATTCCTTACAGCAGAAATTTTCTGCAAAATTAATTTGTAGGACTAGCTGTTCAGAATTTAGATCATCCCGTTTTATCTTGAATTATTCTGATTGCTTTCTCTTTACAAACACATGCTGTAGGAATGATGGTAGTTTCGCTCTTAAATCATTTATGCAGTCCTCAGTTGTTTCTTTATTGGTGGTTATTTGGCACTGAGGAGTATTTTTCCACTCCTTCCAAGTGCACAGTTCATGATGCTGGTCATCATTTGAATTTAGCCCATTTATCATGGGGCATCTGCTACATTTGCCGTTCATACATATTTCATTTTCTTCGTCACAGACTGCAGCCTTTATAAAATCTTTTAATTTAGTCGTAACATTCAACCCTTTTTCTTTTAAGGCATCCAAAAGAAATTGAATATTTTCATGTTTTTGGCAAAGACACACATTATGGGGAATGTCTCTTCTTAGTAATGTTTGATTTGGGCGGAGGCTGCTAAACTTGGAAAGACCAATCTTAACATTTGGATTTTCTTCACAAAAGAGAGCATTTACCAGTCTTAAAACTCAAGAGTTGTGTTGTTTTATGTTTGTTTAACAAGAGAAATATTTTTAGGAGTGTGTAATTAAGTACGCTGTAGTTATTTTGAAATTAAATTAAATGTCAGTCAGTTACCACATTAAGTTGTCAGTCAGTTACCATGGAATTTTTTAAGTTCTTGATGCAAACTTCAACTTTTGTTTATTCAGTATTTAAATACTCTTAATGTAGGCAGAGAGTATGAATTTTTGTAAGTTTCCATCAAAAATTTTCACGCTCAGGGGAAAATGTTGATTTTTTATGGTAACTGACTGACATTCATAAACTGAATTTCAAACTGTATCTAAACGAAACGCCATAACAATATTTTTTTCAAATAAGACTGTATTAAGAATTTTCATAATGTGTATAACAAATTACCCCAACTTTTTTGTTTAGTTAGATTTTTTTGGGGGGAAAAAACACTAATTACTGTACTCTAAATTATCGAACATAATTCTGGAGAGAAGATGGACATCTCTTTCGGCCTGTTTTCAATACAACAGTTTCTAATATAAAATTTAAGGTGGTACCATATTGAAATAGATAGTTCAAGCTTTTAAAGTATATATATTAATTTGCGTTTTGCGAACATTGAAATTTTGATGCTCAGGTTGACATTTTCGTGGAATTGCCTTATAAGAAAAAAAAAAGAGAGAGAAAGCTTCAATCCAAACAGAAATTCTTGGGGAACACTAAACAGAGAATTGTGATTTCGAAATTGAAAGTATTGTCCGTCCTTGAAAACTGCGCCTAGCACTCTGGAACCATTCCACTTAAAAAAGGGGTGATGGTTGTTAGTGGGAACTTTCATAAGTTTTCATTCTAAAACTTGCATTTGCTATCCTTACTCATTTAACTGAACTATGTATTTGAAATAAGCATCATTCCACGTTGTTTGATACGGATCAAAATGCTTCTTATTATTCTTCCCCTTATTGTTATCTTACATATCCCCCCTGTTTTGGTAAGATCAGCGAAGACCTGACGCATGCGTAAATAACTGGAAGGTTTTACATAAGAAAAACAGACACTATTCATATTTTTTCGTGAGTGAATCTTGGCTGAAAGGAAGTCTTCCCGTTGTTCTTCTCCTCAGACATTATTAGCAGATTCTGTTACTGTTTTAACATACTGTCTGTTTGCGTTTTGTGCGCCTGGCAGCCACGGATGCTTCCATTTGAAAAAGCGGAGATAAGTTTAGGATGCGCACTTCCCGATGCCTGCAGTTTTTGCTCGCTTGCTACTTCCTCATTGCATTTCCCCCTATTTCGAGACAGTCTGAAGAGACTTGGCGCGTGCGCAGATACGACGGAGGTTTCGCGAAAAAAATGTTAGACAGTATCATAGACAAATGCACTTCTGCAGCGAACGATTTAAAGATACTTCTAATAATCGAGTCTCTACTAACTTAAATCCATCATTCCGTCACGGTATACAACAATTAATTAAACTATCACAAGAAATGTCTCGATCTTTGAAGAATATGCGAGTATTTTGTATAAAAATAACGTTAGCTTCGCGAGATTGAACGGTAACATGCCAAATTTATATTGAGTGAGACTCCTGCACTAGTACGTAATATTCTTCTAAAACCTTGGCTGAAACTTTTTCACCTATTTTTGTTTGAACTCAAGTAGCATCTTTAAGCCCAGTGGTTCCCAACCTGGGGCGATTTGACTCCTCAAGGGGGCGATAAACTCTTAAGGGGCGATGGGTATTTGGAAGAGAACAGTAGTAATAAAAGGGTAGCAAAAACCGAAATTGTAAAAATGTACGAAACCGGTTGTTCAGAGTTCAGACAATTAATCACAAGTAAAGAAAGAAACAAATTAAAGTTCAAGAGCTTCCTTCTTGCACCTCGGATGAACCTTAGGAAGTATTTTGTCATTCAATGTAAATTTTATAAATTTTCAGATTATTTATTTTCCTTCAAATTTTTAGTTTTAATGATTTTACTCGTATTTCCCCCAGATTCCAGTGTAGAAAAGAAATTAATTTCTTGAACAATGTACTTTTTTTTTTTGAAAAGTGCGTCGATGATCATAGTTAAATGTTACCCTTCAAATGCTTATATCAGTTCGCTTTGTGAAAGAAAAAAAAATAAAATTATTATTTATTTATCAATATTTTCAGTTTAAAAGTGAGTGGTTATAATTGCTTTATCCCGTACATTTTACTTCAATTTAAAGTTAAGTACTTATATTTTTAATGACATCGATGTTCACTTGCCCAACTTATGGTTTTTTTCGAAGAAGATAGAGGGGGGGGGGCGATAGGTGTCAGTCAGCGTCTTCTAGGGGGCGATGAGCTCAAAAAGGTTGGGAAACACTGTTTTAGCCCATGGAAATATAAACTAGCTAGAGGCTCCGGAAAGCAGAAAAAATCACTCTCACTTATGTGTTAGAACATTTATTTTCAAAATCGGTGGGGACCGGGGGGAGGGGGATTGAGCCCCCCCCCCCTGGGTCCCTAAAATAACGGGTTTCTATTTTTTTATGAGTGGTTTTTCTATCGTGAAAGGCGACTTTTCTACTCGTGGTGACTTTCAAACGTAAAGATAAATGTTTTCATTCATGATGAAAAAGTACTATTTTGGGATAAATATGGAAATTTTGACCACCATGTGGTCAATGTAGATTTTATCGGAATGTGGTGTAATTTAAAATTATACTATTCAGGGTTGGGTTTTATGCGTCAAAAACTGGTTTTTGACATGACGTGTCAAAAACTTGTCGAAAACTCAAAAATCTGTCGAAGACCCAAAAACTGTCGGCCCCTCTTAAACGAATACTGTCGGTTCCAAGAATTCGATTAATTATTTGATTTATTCGTTTAAGCGGGAATCTTTAACATTGAGTCTACGGTTCCAGGATGTTTTATTTGTTTTTAAAATATTCGGGGTATTCGTTTATCCGTTACCCGATTAAGCGGGGACGACAGTATTTTTGTCACATGTTTAAAAACACGCTTGGTTTCTTGACGAAGAAAATTTTTTAAACTATAATTTTTCCATCATATTAATTATGCTAATAAAAAATTAAATTAATAAGTTTAATTAAAATGCGTTTGTAAATTTTCCTTCAAATTTATTTTCTATGCTATAAGAAAGTTTCTGACAAAAAAAATTTAAGTCAAGTTTTCAAAATATTTCTGCTTAAATTTTTCAACAAGTGAAACAAAATTGGTTGCAAGTAAAATCCTTCTATGTCAGGAGTTGTGTGAAATCTATTTTCGTTTTTGAGTAAAAAAGTAAAACTGGGCTATTCGGAACTCAATAATTAATTCGGAATTGTTTATAAATCTGTTTTGGTGATACATTTTTTTAAATTTTTTCTAAAAAACCTATTCTCTGTTCATAAATAAGTTAATATTTGCCTGGAAGTTATATTTTGGTTCGGAATCATCTCCCATTTTGAATTGATCCGTATTGAAGTAGTTCAATCGGTGGTTATCAAAAATAGCCAATCAAGTTAATATTAGCCAACCCAGGAAGACATACTTGTGAGCGTCATAACTTGCTTCCGATTGAATGTTTTCTTTTTTAAAACTGGTAAGATCTTTTTCTTTTGGAAACATATAACGAAACGACCCAACGTGTGCTTTATCACTCTCAATTTAAGGCAACCCTACTAGGTCTCGTTCGTCATATGACTTCCGCTTGCACCATTGGAATTTATATTGCCTTTTATCAGTGCAAGATGTGCTCGCATTGATTCATTGTAAGCTCTGTGTTTAGAAAAGTAGTTCACTGTCAGCTGCTTACGTATTTTCTAAACTGTTTGCAAGATATTCAAAAGTTTGCTGTTTTAACAGTGCTTTCCCAACAAATAATAAAAATGGGGGAAATGAAATCTTACAAATTTTCATCTGCAGCTGAAAAGGACACTGCTACCGTTGAGTGGACTATTCAAGGTTTTCCGATGCTTCCCATTTTGGCGGATCATGCTGTGCAGAGCCCCGAGTTCTTATGCGCTGGAAAAACTTGGCGTGTGGATCTTACTCCATCTTTTACAACAATAGACTCGAATCAAGTTGTGAGAGTTCAACTTGTATTGTGCAAAACACTGACTCCATCGGACGCTCTTGCATTCTGCGCAAGGCCAATGCCACCGGAAGTTATGTTTGTTCGTTTCTCTGTTACTGGTCGAGGAGACCAAGGTAAAATTGCTATGGGGTACAAAATAATAGAGAAACATATCAAATGTGATGATTTCATTTTTCCGCCGGTTGAATACTATAGGCATGAGACATTAGCTCGTTTGCCAGAACCAGGAGCTTTGCATATGGAATGTTCCCTTGTAATCACTAGGAACCTGCAAAACAGTTGCAGTTAAAGGACAAGCGACTGAAAAGGTTAGTTGTTGTTATTTGGCAGTTTACATACGAGCTGTATACATTTCTCTTTCTTTATTATTTGAACAATATTGCTCTTTTTTTCATGTTCAACAGCTAGCGTCACTTCGCTTTTTGCTCTCCGTACTTATAACAGCGAAATGCAGATACTTTTTTATCTAACGGGGAAAAGTTGATTGCAATTTCTCTTTTAATGTGGGATTGAAGAATTATATCCATCAGATGAATTAGCTTGTGATTATATTTGCTATTTATTACCAAATATTAGCCGCCGTTTCAGCAATGAACTTCCAATTTCTTTTTATGTTTTCAAAATATCAATGTTTTATTGAAGATGCTTAAATGTTAAATACTTAATGTTGTATTTCAATTGCTTGTTTTCCAACAAAGGTTACACAAGGTTGATAATATTTAAAAAAAAAAAAGAAAAAAATAGACGCGAAACACGATTGCAATTAGAGATGTGCCGAGAACCGACACTCGGCCTTTCACTCAGCCGAGTTAGACCGGGCGCTGGAGCGGGTTGAGTATGCAAAATACGACGATCGCATTTTGACGATGGATTTTAGTTGAGGAAAGCTCATAGATTAACAATATGGATGTTGCCAAGCTGAATTCTGGTGCAGTTTTTTTTCAATCCCCCTCCTAACGGTCACAAGGAAAATCGATGGAGTGCATACTAAAAAGTAAATTTATTGATGACTTTGGTCATAATTTTAGTTATTTCGAATAGTGGAAGTGATGGTAGGTTGTTTTTAATTAAATATTCTGGGTATATGTTGTGAAAAATCGATAATTTTCGGAAAAATTCGCTATTTTTCTCAAATATTTACGCCTAATGTCTTCCAAGGTCACTTTTCCTTAAAATTGTTATTGACGAAGTTGTAGAGCTTTCAATTTCCTTCAATTTAATATGCTACTTTGCTATATTTCATTAAACCAATCAAAAGTTATAGAGTTTCAAACACGCACCTTCGTGCTAAAAATGGAGCACTTGCCATTCACAAAAATCAAACTGACGCAAAAGGATCGCGCGCTTCCTCTTTCCTCAATGAATTCGACAATCATGATTAGCAATGAAGAAGTTGCTATGGATTACTGCAAGACAAATGATGTCACGCTTCAAAGGGGACCCCCTCCCCTTAATTCTGGGGGTTCCGTTCGTGAAATTGTGACTTTGTGGCAAGGGCGAGGGAAAGAATAAAGAAAAGTTTGACGTCTAGCATTTTTTAATAAAAATATGTTCATAAAAAGTAGCTTAAGAAAAGTACTTAATGACGAAAGGAGAGAGGTGTCTAAATGCTGAAAAAGTGTGACATCATTTATGGACGCCCCCCCCCCCCCACCGAGAAATCGGACAAAGATTGTTTGAATTGTTCGATAATGTTTGAAAAAAAACTTGTTATTTTCAAATAAGGCCTCAAGGGATCTGTAATATGCCGCAATTATGCGACATGGACCCTGATGGTTTTTTGCGTCTCGAAAATCCAATGGCTGAACACTTGAACTGCGGATTCAAACCTACTACCAAATGCATAAGAAGTCGCATATACCAACCACCACGACACCTAGCTGATAAGCAATCAAAAACTATGAATTTATAACATGTGCATTCAATTCTATTGCTCTTATTGAAATGAGCATGGTGACATTATAATCGTGATAATTAACATTTTAATGATAGGAATCAGGGGCGGACTGGCTCCCCCATGAGGGCGCTAACCCAAACCTCCAAAGGGCGCACTTCAAAATAGCACTCCCCCCCCCCCCCCCACACACACACACATTTTCTGCGACAATTATCCGCAAGGGTCTCGGTTTTTTTTACAGCAAAATTAAGTTTGGTATAATATATGTTACAGAAGAGTGCTCTGTCGCACTACTATTCCTTTATAGATTGTATGTGCTTCAGAACTTACAACACAAATGTGTAATCCTGTTCCTATCTTCATTATTTGTAACACTTTTTATACACAATACGATTAATTTTTCGCAAAACACAATTTTTATCTTCTTTTATCACTTATTTTTAGCCTTTTTTCGTTATCCGCGATACCCGTGCCACCCAATTGCGCGGATAATTGGGAGTATACCGTAGTTAAATTATATACACTTAGTCACAAAAGTAAGTATACAGAGTGCTTGTGATGATGTAATGTGAAAAAAAAACAGGCCTACAGTATTAGAGTTTTCAAATTAACGATTTATTTCGATTACAGCAACATTGAGCTGCATTACAGAATGAAAAATATTTAAAAAATACAAATATTTAATTAGCAAGATGAGCTTACCTTAAAATAGGATGTAATTTACATCACAAAAGTTAGTATGCAAACAAAAAAAAAGACATTAATTTTTTCAAATTTTACAATTTTTTTAAAAAAAATGGTGATTTGTTAGATAGCCTATGACCTTTATAACAACTCTCAATCTAGATGGCACTGATTTTACTAGATTTTAAGTGACAGAAGATGGTATTTTGTGCCCTTCCCCCAAAGTCCTTTCTTTTAGATCATTCTTAGTTTTGATCTCTTGTTTTCTAATTTGGCGATCGAGATAATCCCACAAGTGTTCAATGGGATTAAGATCAGGTGACTGCGGTGGGGTTTTACAGATACAGATCGTGTTTATTATTCGGTACAGAGCGTGAGCTCTTTTGCCGGGTATGAAGGTGGGGTAGATTCAAGAGTTCTGACTTTGTAGGTATGAAGGGGGGGGGGGATAAAAAAGGAATCTTTTCAGGGCCACACACTGTACAATATTTACAAGATAGGAAATACAATTGAAAAAGACTATTTACAGGAACATGGAGAGAAAATATTTACAGAATTTACAAGAGACAACCAGAGTGGAAGAGATACTGGATCGGTGGGCCAATCCACCGTTCAGCAAACTGCACCACAAGGGTAACAGTTAATCGAACAAAGCCGATCATCTGCTGATGACAGCAGGAAGAGAAATGGAGCCATTAATGGCTTGCCTATTTTTCTTTTTTCTCGTGAATTTGTGAGTGAGATACATAGTATCTTGTGGAAAACCTGTGTTTCCAGTGTTAAAAGTATAGTAGGTTTGTTCGAAAACCAAATGATTTGGGTGTTTTCCAATTTTTGTAAAGAAGTTAGTAGCCATTTCGACAATGTACTCATTTAAGTATTGGATCTTGGCATCGTTGTGTAGCGTTTCGTTGTTGACATACCATGGGGCATTGAAAATTTTTCTGAGGATCTTATTTTGGATTGTTTGAAGACCAATCATATGGGTTTTAGCTGCATGGCCCCATATTTGTATACTGTAGAGGGGGTGGTTTTTAACTGTTTTCGCACGTTATATAGCAGCCATTCCCGAACAATCCGAGCAGTATGTTTGGGATCATTATCTTTTTGGAAAGTGAAGGATGTATCGAGTCCCAATTTAGAAGCACTTTAGCTTAGATTATTATTAAAAGTATTCAAATAGCTATATTGATTCATTATTTCGTCCATTATAACAACAGTAGGAACTCCAGTTGCTGCCATGCAGCATCAAACCATAATCGAACCACCATCGTGTTTTACAGTTTCTTTCATGTTCTAGAGCTGCCTTTGCTTTCCTCCAAACTTTTTAGTTTCCATCTGACCCTGTAGATGTTGAATTTACTTTCATCCGACAAAATCACGGTATTCCAAAAATTTGTGTCCTGCTTTACATTTTCTTTTGCAAAATCTATTCTCTTTTTGTAATTCACTTTGCTAACAAATGGTTTTCTGGCGTTCTTAGGAAATTTATGAGTAGGAAATTTAGTTCTAATAGGACGGAATAATGAATCAATATAACTATTACTACTTTAAAGAATAATCTAAGCCAAAGTGTTTCTAAATTGGGACTCGATACATCCTTTACTTTCCAACAAGATAATGATCCCAAACATACTACTCGGATTGTTTGGAAATGGCTGCTATATAACGTGCGAAAACAGTTAAAAACCCCACCGTAGTCACCTGATCTTAATCCCATTGAACACTTGTGGGATTATCTCGCTCGCCAAATTCGAAAGCAAGAGATCAAACTTAAGAATGATCTAAAAGAAAGTACTTTGGGGGAAGGGCAGAAAATACCATCTTCTGTCACTCAAAATTTAGTAAAATCAGCATCATCTAGATTGTTAGCTGTTATAAAGGCCATAGGCTATTCAGAAAATTACCAATTCTTTTGAAAAATTGTAAAATTTGCAATATTAATGTCTTTGTTTTTGTTTGCATACTTACTTTTGTGATGTAAATTACATCCTTTTTTAAGTTAAGCTCATCTTGCTAACTAAATATTTGTATTTTTTAAATATTTTTCATTCTGTAAATAAGCTCAATGTTGCTGTAATCGAAATAAATCGTTAATTTGAAAACTCTAATACTGTAAGTCTTTTTTTTTTTCATATTACATCATCACAAACACTCTGCATACTTACTTTTGTGACTAAGTGTAAGTTAAACCTGCATAATAAATGGGTGTGAATATTTGGGTGTGGGTGATTATGCTTCTTATACAAATCCACAGTTTGCGTCGGATCTTTACCAAATTTCGTACTAAAGTCTTTAGCTGCTCAGAAATTCACATTGAAGATTTTCGGAACATCGGAACTCAAAAAAAAAAAAAAAAAAAAAAAAAAAAAAAAAATCCAAAGAGGTCTAATGTAAATTTTAAGTCATACTGCCTGGTTAGCCAGTTTCGTAGGATTATATTGGGGAAATAACAACAATAAGTTTCCGTCGGATCTTTGCCAAATTTGTCACAAAGGTTTTTCAATACTCAGAAATTTCATATGGAGGGGGAGATAGGTGTGTTTAAAAAAATCCAATATGGTCTCAGTTTAAATTTTGAAATAGCTATTCCTTCACTTTGGCGTGAAATTGTACACAATTTTTTCTTTTATTTGAGCCTGATTGGTGAACATGCGTCTTTTGACAAAACTTTTATTTTCACGGTAGACCGTGCAATGCCTGAGAAAACAGATAGTAATATACAATGACGATGTTTATTCCTCTCATTTCTCAATGAAAGTTATATTTTTTACGAGCGTGTTACATTCTGAAATGTTTTACGGAAATTTTTTACTTACTCTTATGCAGGGTCTCCAATAAAGCGTAAATAATAATAAAAGCAAAATCTAGATAAAATCATCTTTATTAAATTGATTTAAGGCTAAAAAGATGAAATCCTTTAAAACAATACACCAATAAATAAAACTTTTTGTTCACAGTAATAATCTCGCTCTATTTTAAACGCGTTTATTTTCATTAAAAAATTAAAGTTACTTCTTTAGCTACAATTTCTTTGTACTTTAGTGCTTAACAAAAATTGCATTACTTATTTGTGATTTCTGTCTCAAACGCTTTTAAAAATTCTAGATTCTGTATTCTTAAACAAATTAAGAATCTGACCTAACTGTTATGAGTTAAACCCTCCAAAACCATTGCTAGTACTTTCCAAACTTATCTCTCATTAGTTAGATAAGTCATGTGAATTCGGAAGTTTGAAAAAAAAAATAAATAATTTTCATAATTTGCGCTCCCTTCTCATTGTGTTAAAACCGATCTTGTAAAACAATAAAAGATCGTTATAATGCACACCGTGGAACACGTATATAGATTTAAATAAAATACAATTTTAACCATTATTCACAAATAAATGGGCTTCATAACAGAGCTTCATCCTGCACTAAATGGTTACATATTAACTGTTGTGCTTAAAATACAGAAATTGTTTTTTTTTTCAATTTATTGTTTACCTTCGAAAAGTTGTGCGATTTGTAAAGAATAATGGTGTGTGTATGTATAGATTCAGCTGTTTAAGGGTATTATCTGCTGTATTTTTACTTACTTACTGCTGTTTTGATGATCCGCTTACTATTAAAATGCTCATGAAAATAGGAAGGAGCCAGTCAATCAACTAACAGGGGTCAATCCAGGATATTTGACCAAGGTCCTGTTTTTGGAATTTTGTGAAAAATAGTTCAGAATTTTGTGAAAACTAATCCTAATTTTGTGAAAAATAGTTACGGCAAAAAATATTCACAATCGCTCCGTAAACTAGGATTTCTGTGAAGAATCAGTTTTGAGTGTGGGATTTTTGTAAAAGGTCCATTTTTGGAGTGACTGAATTTTGTGAAGAATCCTTTCTTGAGTTGCTGAATTTTGTGAAGGGTCCTTTTTTGAGTGACTGAATTTTGTGAAGGGTCCTTTTTTGAGTGCCTGAATTTTGTGAAGGGTCCTTTAACGCACCTAATTTCTCTCTAGATTGACCCCTGACTAACACAATATTCAGTAAATCATTATTTAATTTATTTTAGGCAAAACTAAACATTTTTGTCGGTAGTACACGTTTTTCAGTGTAATACAATTCAATGGCTTACTCATGCAGCTTTCTGACATCATAAAAATACCTGTCTGAAGAATCTTTTGACAACCGATTTCTCTAACCAACATCACCCCACATGAATTCGTAACCTCAGTCAAGGTAGATTGACACCTTGACTTGACACACACACACACACACAAAAGAGGGAGGAAAACGCACAAAAATAAGCGCTCACTTTGGTTTAAGACCATACTACATATCCCTTTTGAGGTGCTATGAATTCAAAGTTTATTTTTTACGCTATTCATTTGAACCTTGTTTTGAAACTTTTATTAAGTACTTCATGCGCTTCGAGTAAAAAAATAAAAAAATAAAATAAAAAAAAAACACCAGAGGAGCACAAGTTCGAAGACGCAAAGACGCATAGCCCAAGGAATATGTTTTTTTTTTGGGTTAAAGGTCCTCCTTCCAGACTACCTATCACCTCTGGGGGCGGGTGGGGGGCAATGAATTAAAGTGAATTGTAGCACATTATTAATTATGATCTCCTGCAGCAAATTTTTATAGACTGTTTCATTCGCTTCGAATTAAAATAAGGGGGGGGGGGGAGGGAGGGCACCCCAGTCAACTAGATTCGAGGGTGCAATGATACATAGGCCGGAGGGTGCTCACTTTGGATTAAGACACCCCCCCCCCCCTTCGACTGGACTGCCTTGTTTCATACCCTCCGAAAGTAAGGTGGAAAAAAACGAAGGCGCACAGGTTCGATTGCGCAAGGGCGTACAACCTGGAAGGCGCTGTGTTTTTTTTTTTTTTTTTGGCAAAGATCCCCCTTTCCGACAACCTATCACGTCTGTGATGCAATAAATAAAAGTTAATTATAACAGGTACATTATTGAGTATAACCATTTTCTTCAATCTTTTATAGATTGCTTTCCGTACTTCGAACGTAAAGATTTAAAAAAAAAGGGGGGGGGGAGGGGCTTTGTTCACGGTGCAAGGACGCACAGACCGGAGGGCGCTAACTTTGGATGAGATCCCCCTTAAAGACCACCTATCACTTCTGGGGTACAATAAGAACCGCCTTCTGATAACGCTTATTGACTACTTTTTACATGTTCCAAACGGGAAAAAGTAAAAAATAAGTAATTTACTAAAGTTGAAGGCGCACTGGCAGTGTGTGTGGGGGGGGGGGGAGGTTTCTGTTCAAACTGGAAAGAGTTGCTTTCAAACCTTAAAAAAAAAAAAAAAACCGAAGGCGCACACGTTTTGAGGGCGCACAGCCCGGAGGGCGCACCTGCCCGCGGGCAGGTGGCCTCTAGGGCCAGTCCGCCTCTGATAGGAATAATGTAAGTGATACTGACGGACAGCATCTTTCGGTAATTTTAGTTTTTATTACATTACTACTAATCACATTTTGAAAATATTTACATGGAATATGGACTGACAGTAATTAGAAAATCCAAATATAATCTTTTAAGGTGACATCTTGGTTTTATTCTGAGGTGGAAGGACTAAGTCCTGTCCACCAGCAGTGGAAAAGTTGTCCTAAGAAATTGGTAGTGCATTGATGTCATCGTCGTCCCCTGCGTCATGGATTAATGTTTCGACACCGTTGTTGCAACTGCCCTTGCAATGCAGGCATGTCACAGAGCAGTTTAGCAATGGTTTTCTACAAGTGCACCTTCCGGTGCCACATCCTTTTGGGTATCGGTCAAAATTATCATCAAGATTTCATCAGGAGTAACATCCAATTCCGGGAGTTCTGGAATGATGAGTTGATAATTCTTCCTTTCCCAATTCACAATACGAAGCTCCACATTAAGTTTCTCTCCAAGCAATAGGTGTATTCGGGGGTACTGGGGAGTTAAGAGATCAGTCTTCATGTTAGTAACTACTTTAATAATTGATTTGACAACCAGATCTGCGTCCTCTCAAATAATAGCTAACAAAGAATTTTGCTATAAAGTGATAGCTGTTTTCGTAATATCAACGTTAGCATCCTCTAAAGCTCTTAGCTTTTTGATCTCGGTTTTCAACAGCTTCATCATTAGCGGATTTGTCAGCTGATTCTTTTTATGGAAGTGGGACACAAAACCCTCTTCTTCAACTATCGTTCCAATTTCCTTAGTGACACTGATGTCCACACATCTCCTGAAGTGATATCGTCAATTCTATTTTGCTGCTCCTGTGCTCTCTGATGTGTCGATGTACCCGTCAAAAACAACTGTGAAACATTCCATTAAAATGAGTTTTCAGAAATTTAACGTAACCATTGCCAATAGTTTATACAGTTGTCTCTTTTTGTCAAATAGCTTTGTAGACAAGGCATCTTCGTTAACAACAAAGTCAAATTTAATTAAATCATTGTTGTTATATCAATTTCCTTAAATTAGTATGTAGAGTATAAAGCAGTAAGTAACTGCCCCAAAGCTAGGGCTAAGGCACAAACATACAATACACCACCAACTCATTTATTCCATCCATGGACTGCAGTTCCCTGCTTTTGGCTCATTCCACGTCAAATCGCCTAATTTAAATAGTCGGCCGTGCCGTCATGTCTCGGATTTTGTTCAATATTTTTTTACGGATAGATACCTATGAGATAAACTCAAATTAATTTTTTTAGATTTTTTGAATAAAAATTAAGGGTTGTAGAATTTTTTGAAATTTTGATTTTTTTAGAATTTTTGCTTTTTTATTTTTGGTATGCATTTTGAAAAAGCTCTATAACTTCCTCATTTTTCATTCAATTAAGCCAGTTTAAGTATCATTTTAAAGCTAATTATTTTCTCCTTCAATATTAGTGACAAAAATGAGATTGTGAAAAATAGAATTTTGCCAATGGTCGTCTGAAGTCAGATTTTGTGTTTTTTCAATTGGTATGTTCAGTAGGTCATATCTCCGGAGTACCAACTAAGAACTGCTCAATTTTTTTTTTCAGTGATGACCACATCATATACTTTTTATGTATAAAAAATTGGAAGGGTGTTTTTTGTTGTTTTGGAATAAAAAATTCAAGTGTGTTTTTTCAGTTGGTATGATCAATAGGTCATATCTCCGGACTACCAACTAAGAAATGCACGCTACTTTTTTTCTGTTATGATAACATAATAAATACCCTTTTTATGTATAAAAAATTGGGAGGGTGCTTTTTGTAGTTTTTGAATAAAAAAATCAAACGTGTTTTTTCAGTTGGTATGATCAATAGCTCATATCTCCGGAAAACCAGTTAACAACTGCGCCATTTTTTTTTCCATAATGAAAACATCATGATGTTTTTATGATCAAGAAATTAGAACGAAGTTTTTTTTGTTATTTTGAAATAAAAATATAACATGTTTTTTTTTTTCAAAAAACTTTACTTTAAAATCAACTTTTGAAATTTAAATTTGAGATTCACTCAGCATCACACGTCACAAGCAGGTGAAAATGTATCCTATTTATTACATTCAAATACTTGATGGTAGTTTTATATTGTTCTATTGCTTGCATGCTTTGGTAGTGAAAAGTCGCTGCAGAATTATTTTACTCTTCAGTAATTATTTGCTAGCCACTCCATCAACCGATAGGAATTACGATAAAGTAAACTGAAATGTCTTTAAATATACTTTCATTCATAGTTTGACAAAGAAAGACTCGCGAGCTCTTGGTGGTTGGAAAAAATTTATATTTGGTTTCCATTATTCTGAAATCTACGTAACATTTTATAATTTGTTATCAAATGAAAGCATAAAAAAATTCACGAATAACAATCTTTATTTCTACGATGTTCCGACAGTGGCAACAAAAGGTTTTTCAAACACAGAAACCTTCTTCACTAATATACCCTTCGTGTCAAATGGCTTGAAGAAGTAATTCTCTCTGCTGCCTAATATTATTAAGACTCTTTCATATCTTTGCTTTAAAAAATCTTCATTTGCAACCACTTCCACTGCTGTAACGAAAAACATCTGTATCCCCTTTATGTTTTGAGAGGCAAATTGAAATAGATCATGTGCATTTAAAATCTGTCCTTCGAGAGTTCTTTGAAGACTTGCTCTTATTGCAAGCCGTTTTATCGTGCCCCCTACTCCATCGCATGCATTCTTGCCATGACTCGTGGCAAATAAATGCCATTCAGCTGCCATGTCGTGGTCTTCCTTGTGATAGCATAGTTTTTTTTTTTTTTAATTTTACGGAGTTTTTAAACTTGTCGAAAACTTGATTTTCAAAGAAATTTGTTTCAAAAATTTAATATATTTTTTAAATTTCAGAATAACAAAAAACAACCTTCTAATATCTTGATCATAAAAAACATTATGATGTTTTCATTATAGAAAAAAAATTGGCGCAGTTGTTAACTGGTAATCCGGAGATATGACCTATTGATCATACCAACTGAAAAAACACGTTTGATTTTTTTATTCCAAAACTACAAAAAGCACCCTCCTAATTTTTTATACATAAAAAGGGTATGATGTTGTCATAACAGAAAAAAAGTGGCGTGCAGTTCTTAGTTGGTAGTCCGGAGATATGACCTATTGATCATACCAACTGAAAAAACACGCTTGAATTTTTTATTCCAAAACAACGAAAAACACCCTCCTAATTTTTTATACATAAAAAGTATATGATGTTGTCATTACTGAAAAAAAAAATTGGGCAGTTCTGAGTTGGTACTCCGGAGATATGACCTACTGAATATACCAATCGAAAAAACACAAAATCTGACTTCAGACGACCATTGGCAAAATTCTATTTTTCACAATCTCATTTTTGTCACTAATATTGAAGGAGAAAATAATTAGCTTTAAAATGATACGTAAACTGGCTTAATTGAATGAAAAATGAGGAAGTTATAGAGCTTTTTCAAAATGCATACCAAAAATAAAAAAGCAAAAATTCTGAAAAAATCAAAATTTCAAAAAATTCTACAACCCTAAATTTTTATTCAAAAAATCTAAAAAAAATAATTTGAGTTTATCTCATAGGTATCTATCCGTAAAAAAATATTGAACAAAATCCGAGACATGACGGCACATAGCCTTAGGCGATTTGACGTGGAATGACCCTTTTTAGCCTACTTTCCCGTTAAAAATAAAAGAAAGACGAAAAAAGTATTAAAAGTAGCTTAATGCATCGAAAAAATATCGCCAAGTCCAAAAAAAATCGCCAAGTTAAAAAAAAATATCGCCAAGTCCAAAAAATATCGCCAAGTTAAAAAAATAAAGAGGTAAAATGAATATCGAAAAATTAAAAATTTGAAAGTAGGGTATTGAGATGGGGAATTTGTGTGTCGGTCGGTCTGTCGGTCGGTCTGTCGGTCGGTCGGTCGGTCTGTCTGTCCCCCCCTAATAACTTTTGAATGAACATTCCGATTTGGACAAACTTTTTTTTGTTGGAAAGATCTCGGCGAGTACAGCTCATTCCCATATTTGATTTTTTGATTTGAACAATTTTTGGTTCAACTTTGAGCCGTTCAAATAACCGGTCCCGCGATACTAACTTTTTAATGAACAGTCCAATTTGAACAAACTTTTTTTTGTTGGAAAGAACTTTTCAAGGATACTTCATTCCCGTACTTACATTTCCGATTTGAACAATTTTTCATTCAACATTGAACCGCTCAAGCAAGCTGTCACCCCTAATAACTTTTGAGTAAACAGTCCGAAAAAAAATGACTGACTGTGCAGACGATTTTTTGTTTATTTATTCATTTGTTTTATTGAATTCATTATTATTATTATTATTATTTTTGGCAGACGATTTTTTTTGTAACAAAAATGTTTCATTCACTAGGGCATTTTATTCTTTATTTATATTTAACAACTGGCAACGGATTAAAAGTGAAATTCGAGACATTTTATCAACGGACGAGTTTTTTTTTCTTTTTTTTTCTTTTTTTTTTCTTTTTTTTTCTTTCTTTGATAAAATGTGTTTTGATGTACTTTGTACTTTTAATTTTTTTTTGAAAACAATTGAGGAATTTTTCTACGGAAGAACTGTAACAGTTACATTCTTTAAAATGTGCGACAAAACTTTATTTATTCATTTATTTACTTTTTATGTGTCTATTTCATCTGATGAGAGAGGTATATTTTGCTTTTAAAGGTATGTTTGACATAATTTTTAGTCTTAGATAATCAAGAGAATAATGATCAGATGCTAGAATGCCGATGTCGATGTACGGGAAAGTAGGCTCGTTTAGTTCTTGACAGAACTTCTTGTTAGAGCTTGTCAGCATGGAATGGGTAGTAAACGAGCGGAAGGCAGAAATCCTGCAGTCCATGGATGGAATAAACGAGCTAGTGGCGTATTGCAAGTATGTGGAGTGCTGACTTCCTGTACTTCTTCAGTCTAATTATTTTTCACTGCGTATACGTAATTCTAAATTTTCGTCCGATTTCTTCGGCAAGGGGCCGTCCAGAAATGAGGTTACGGGTCATTCCACGTCAAGTGATCCAAAATCTGAGAAAAATTTTACCTTACATTTTTGTATTTCTTTCACATTTGGCTCATCAATTGCACCCCTTGAGGTAATCAAAAGTCTCAATTTTTGGATTTTTATCTCTATTATTTTTTCATTTATGAGACTTTGAACTTGGAAAAACCCTCGTTTTTCCATAGACAAGGAAACATAAAAGGGACCATAACTCGGAATACCATAACTACAAATGGAATTACGAGAAATCAAATTTTGTTCTTCGTTCTTCTCGAAATCGCTTTATGGTCACTTTCATCTTTTTTCCCCCTGGCCCTTCACTTGGTCTCGTTTATTAAATAATAGTAACTTTTCTAAAATGTACCAAAATAGATGTCTTTGGATTATTTTAACTTCAAAGCAATTTGAAAAGGAACAATGGTTCGCACAACTTTTAGGTAAGAAACAGACATTTCCAAAAATGGGTCATTCCATGTCAAGTGATCCAACGTTTTTTACCTTACATTTTTGTATTTCTTTCACATTTGGCTCATCAATTGTACCCCTTGAGGTAATCAAAAGTCTCAATTTTTGGATTTTTATCTCTATTATTTTTTCATTTATGAGACTTTGAACTTTGGAAAATGGATAAGGGTACATAACACATACATTACATACATTTTTCCATGGATAAGGGTACATAAAAGGAACCATAACTCGGCACCAAATATAGATAGAACGATTTGGTAAATGGCATTTTAAAGTACGTTAGTTGCCGCTTAATCTGATATGCAACATGACTAATTTGATAAAAATTTTCTTTTTCAAAAAATGAAATTTAAATTTCAAATTTAAATTTCTCGAAAAACATATAATGAATTTTTTTGAAAAAATTCTCAAAAATTCTTGTGTATTTTATCTATATTTGTACAAATTTTTAGATTGGGATCTCAATAGGATCATATTTTTTTGAATTTTTGAATAAAACTGTATAGGAAAAAAATGATATTTTTTAGATTCTATTTATTTAAATACTAAGTTCTCTTGCTTGTAATGGTCTAAAAGTAAACAAACATGAATATGTTTAAAGTGAGCTGGCATGAGCTTATAGATTTGTCAGGTTCACTCCCCTACCCCTTCCTCCCCCACACAACCACTCTTTTTTAATTCAAAACTGTTCAAAATGTTTAAAAAAAAAAACAAAAACTCTGATACAAAATGAGTAGTAAACTTATTTAAAGTGGGGAAATAGGTTTCCTTATAACTAGACGAAGTATCCCCCTCCCCACCCAAATATACCATTCACACTATACTAATATGACGTCTAACCTGGGGATTGAGTTGAGGATTATTTTCACCCTAGGTATATATATTGTTTTTCAGACGAAGTGTTTCTTTTTTGATCCGAACTTCACAGTGTACTTCCATTCAATATCTGAAATTTAACTTTATGATTCATTTCATCTTCTACCCCAACACCAATCTTCAATTTTGAAGGGAGGAAATAAATGGGTCGTACCAAGATCATAGCAAACACCAAAATAGCACTGTTTCTCCTTGTTCTCATCGTTTTTTTCTATTCTTTTCGCAAAAAACTGAAAATAAATCAAAATATCAGATCATATGTCAGTGTCCTCATAATTTTCTTTCCACATTATCTAGTGTGCAGCTGTTATTTAATTTTTTTAATGGTTTGTGTTCTTTTTCATTTTGTTGTAAAGGAAAGTAATGCAGCAAGGTATATCTATATACATATATTAAACAAACACTGATTTTTTGAGCACAACCTCACATGTTGTTTAACTTCTTTACAGATTGCTCCCCCCCCTTACCCTACCTTCCCACTCCAAACTTTTTTTTTTATCATCACGCCTAACCCCATTTCAAAGCCTTAGTCTCTACTGATGTCTGGTAGTATTTCAGTTTGTTGTGTTTGTTACTCTTTCCTATTAGCTCATGAGCTTTGTCCAATAAAAGAAAGGAAAGGCAGTGATGGGGACTGACATATAACGTGACACTTTAATTTCTTTTCAGTTTTGTGTGAAAATAATGGGAAAACATTATGAGAACAAGGGGAGACAGTGCTATTTTGCTGTTTGCTATGATCTTGGGGCGACCCATTTATTTCCTCCCTTCAAAATTGAAGATTGGTGCTGGGGGAGGGGATGAAATGAACCATAAGTTTAAATTCAGATATTGAATGGAAGTACACTTCTTTGTGAAGTTCGGATTGAAAACGAAACACTTCGTCTGAAAAACAATATATACCTAGGGGGAAAATAATCCTCAAACCAATCCCCAGGT